>JACXIV010000003.1:0-65766 GCA_014737475.1 Bombus confusus | reverse complement strand
CCGCACAGTGATTCTGGCATTCCGTAATACACGTTTACGAGTACGACGGATGCTCGTTGTAGTTCGACTAAAATGTCAAGCTACACGAAGCATCCGCTTCTTTCACTTACAAATGCTTGCTGGCGACGCAGATTTCGTTCCGCTGCTTCTAACGTGTCGACCACTTCTATATCCCTTTCCCCGTTACCGTTTTTTCCGTGTTGCGGGAAATATCTGGCGTTGATCGCCAATTTGTTGCTTAAAAAAGTCATCGAACACTTTGAAGATGCACGAGCGTACTAAAGAATGCCAAGGAAAGCCGTAAGCTTGTCGTAAGCTCAGGACGCTTAATCTCTTTATTGATACGAACTGTGCACGGCGAAACGTTCCTCGCCCGACCAGATCGCCGCAATATCGCCGAGACGACAGTGTAAAAACCATTCTACGCCGTTTTGGAACGCAGCAGTACCTATTTGTAGCCGATCGCCGACTTCGTAGCTTTCCATCCACGCGCTTTTTCTAGCGTATCAACCGCTTTGTTCGCTGGTACGGGAAAAATATCGGACAAGTGACACCTATCTTACTCGATACGTTTCGTGAGAACAGCCTGTGTGTTTTGGGAATGAAACGTACACGATGGAACATGCATAATAAACGTATGAGAAAATACGAAAGAAGGCACTTGGCTCGGGCCGCATTCCGTTCCGTTGTTACCGACTTTCAGTGGCCGAAGTTAATCTCAATTTTCTTGGAAAGCTCAACGACGCCGGGGCTAAATCTCAACTCGTTTCGTGAGTTGTGTTACGCGAGCCATAACATCGCGGCGAAGCGAAAGTTCTCAGCGAGAGAAGTTGGCCGAGTACTCGCAATTTATAATGTTACGATGCCCGGAGCTGCACAAGCTCTAGTAGCCACCTTATTGACTTTCTTCGCAACTCGCCAACAACAGACGGACGACATCGACTTACAGGAAGCGGCGATCCTCGAGGACCTTCCACATTCCCAAGTGCTTCTCCAAACGAATTCATCGCACAACTTTCACCGAGTACTTGCCACTAATAGAAATCCACTTTGTTCGTTCATCAGCCGGAGCCTCTCGTGTCCGCACGAACAGGATGACGAAAATAATCGAGTAATGGAACAGCCACTTTTGCGATGCGAAGCTTCGCTCGTTCGTACGGGGACGACCAGCGTGTCGACTATAGGCGGATGCGAAGAGAATGGGATCGATAGCATATGAGGAAATTACACAGATCGAAGAGTTCGTTGCAGTAAAGAAACGCAGACTCTGATGAAATATGCGTAATAGAATATAGTTCAGCTGCAACGCGTAAGCTTTCTTCCTTGCGGCAGAAGCTAGTGACGAAGAATGGGTCTCTTTCCAGAAACTGAGCGTAGCGTTTTCACTGTACGATGAAACGTAATATTTGGCTGCTGGAAGGAGCGTTATAAGAGGCCGTACCTCCGCCTACGAAGACAGACTGTGTCAAAGAACCGAGAGACACGTTCAACTATACAACTTTCTTATTTCTTTATTTATTCCGTAAGGTAATAATGGTCAAACGAACGAGAACAGGTCCGAGAGCTACGACGTTACATTAGCAGGAAAATGAGTTTAATGCAGACGCACAAGCATCAATGTGGAAGCAAGCGAAAGTAGAGCTCGTAACGTTATTCTGCGTAGAAAAGAACAAGCGAATCGAACATCGTTTCTCGCTGTCTCATAGGAAATGTATCGGAGTCGCTGGCATACGGTCACAGGAAGAGCCCCGGATTACAACAAACGGCAAACGGTTAAATATCACGGACGTAGATGATCTGCTACCTGTTACCGCCACTGCTTTATCACCGCGGTGTCGATTATTCTGCATTCAGTTTGAACGATTCCATAAATAAGGATAAGATCGGTACTTCTTTCTATCAAGTGAAATGGAGTGCGGTGGTAAAAGTAAGGGAATTTTCCAATGACATTCGTGGAACGATGGATGTGAAAGGAAGAAGAAGAAGAAGAGGAAGAAGAAGTCTGTCCGGACCACTGTGTCGGCCGTGTGGACGCAACGGTCATTATTCCATCGGATCGGCTGTATCGTTGAGGAGGAGTTTCGCTCGCCGCATCCAACCTTCTTCTAACAGAGATTCGATCGTTTCGATGATTGGAAACTGAAAGCCGGAGGGAAGAAAACGATGCAAAGAGTGCTGACACGTGGCGCGTAAAAGGCATCAGGCTTGGTCGCAGCGAGTGGCACAAAGCGCGCGATTCCATACAGCGCGCCTCAAAGAAAAGGGAATTTCCCATTTTCTGAATTATCGGTCTCGATCGACGAACGGCGGCCCCCTTCATCTGCTTTCTCTCCTTTACCTCGAGTCGCAAACAATGATTTTCCTCACGTGCCGACCCCGTTGACCCGGCACAATGCGGAAAATTGCAGTGATTGCCGGCTCTGAACAACGCGAACGCCGCCTTATCCCCTCGACCCCGTCGGGCCTCTGGACCGAAGCAAAGAATTCTTGAATGTGCGGCTGCCTCGGCCGTAATCGCGCTGTTAGCAACGTCGCGCGCCGCATTCTCAACGCCAAACTGGCACGCGCGGTTCGGGCGTGCAGTTTGGCAGTCGTATAGAAAATAAAATATTAGAGGCAGAAGTTTTGTGGCTACTCGATCGTACACTTTGTCGCTAGTGCTCGATGCTGAGGCCAGTTTTGCCTTCTCACGAAATTTATATCATGATATTTATTTAATCAAATATCAAAATATACTGTTTCGTACTCCTACGCTAGCGGAGATACGATAATCGAAATTCCAACGAGGAAGATCATTTTTTCCTTTATTTGTACGTACGCAGTGGCTTTCTTGAAAGGTATCGATAATTCGGATATCACGCGTTCTCTCGTTGAATGTCAGAATAGAAGCAGCTTCCTTTTTCCAGGAGTATCGATTCGCCATCGATAGGAACACACTGTCGCCGATGTATTGCCACCTGAACGAACGAACGAACAGATTGTCTTTCTTTTGTCTCGGTCGCATTTGTCTCTCTTCTTCGTTTCCCTTTTTTTCTTCTTTCCCTGCTTTTTTAGTAATCACGGATCACCGTGAAGAACAGGCGCAACGTGTACCGTAAATAGAAGGTACAAAGGAATAATCAATCGCGAAGATAGAACAGACACATAAATCGTATCTACGTAGCTCGGTCATTCGGCACGAAGAAAAACTTTGCCCTTTCCTCCCTTTCGGGCAATGAAAAGTGTCGAATTCTGTTATGGAAACTGCCCGTTTTTCAAGCGCATTCATTTTCGAAACTCCTGCCTTGTCTCGACAAATTCTGCCTGCGTTAATAAACGATTTTTAATCGAACGCATTTCGTTGCAAATATATTTTGACGTAATTTCTGTTTTTTTCGCTTCGGACAGATACGTGAAAATGATTAAGCCAAAAATTGATTTCCCGCCTCTAAACGCAGGTTGAACCGTGCGTATTCTCCAGATTATTCACGCATGAATACAATTATTTCGCGTTTCACTCTATACGAAATATTTAAATGTCTCATTTGCATATTGAAATAATCCTGACACGATGAATTTAAATATTTAATCAAACGATCCCCTGTTTTTGTTAAACATCACCGCTTCCGTGAAGATTATTTCATCGTAGTGGTGGTAGCTATGGTGGTAGTGGTGGTAGTTTATAAGACTACCACCACTACCACCATAGCTACCAAGGGGTTACAAGACTTTCTCTTTATATATTAACCGTGCTTTGGAACCCAACTCCGTATAAAACAGAAAGCAGGAAGAAAATCCGCCTTAGGTACATAAACTTTGCATAAAATCCGGTACAAATTAACGAAACGAACCAAGAGCCTTTGCAACACGTACGAAAATTTAAACCCAGTGATGCAACGAAGATATAACGAAAAAGAGGAACGTTAACTGGGATCCTGGAATTAGTTGCTACTGCGCAACAAAAAGTAGTCCTCTCTCTCTCTCTCTCTCTCTCTCTCTCTCTTCGGTAATAAAATCACATTTTCGAAGAATTACATTGAGAAATGTATTTTCTCTTTTCTCGCAAGGCCAAATTCTGCTTCCAAGGATCTAAAGAGGTTTTTTGCTTTCAGCCACCTCCGTAACTCTTTTCTCCGACCATTTTTATAGCACGAGTCATCCTTTTTTTTCATTTCGCAAGTATCTTTCTTGTTTGTTTCTTATGCTGCGGGAGACATCCTGGTATATTATGAATAAAGTGACCAAAGAAAGAAAGCAATCCGTACACGGAATATTTCACAATCGAGTCACTAGTGGCGTGTGTCCATGTTTGGAATTTAAGAAAAGAACGTTTAATGAAGTAACAAAATTACGATTTATTTGACCGGTATTTATGCGTTTAGATCGGTATTTGGGTACTCTACGAGTGACCAAGGTTAATTAAACTGTGTCTGACTGGCAGAGCTAGAGACGATAGGGCTAGCGATTCCAACTGAGCATTTGAGATATCCCGGGAAGCCGTGTATCTCACAAGATACCCGAATACGTCAGAGTTAGTGATATTCTAAGCGATACAAGAAACATAGTTCGTATCCTGATTTTGAATAATCGCAAAGCCGCGATCGATTCTATTATTATAGGCATGCGTATGTAATAACCAAAAATAAAGAAATATCCTTTGCAACGAATAGACATATACAGAATAGATGGATACCGACTGATATTCTGTAAGCGGTAGGACTAGCGATTATAATTCGCAATCATCATTGATCCTGTTATAGAAAAATCGAAGGGTTTGATAATCTAACCCTTCCCGGTCAGGCTACTACACCGTGCAATAGAAGAAATATGTCGTTGGATGTGATAAAACGTACAGAGTCTTCTTCCTTGGCATTCATAGCAAGCTCGATCCCCGCATCGAAGTATTTACGTATTTAGGTCGGTATTCGGATGCCCTATGCTTTACGAGTGACCAAAGACGGTCAAATTGTCAGACTGGCTGAACTCTGGACGATAGGGCTAACGATCGCAAGCGAGGAAAAGTCTGTTGTTATCTGCAGTATAAAATTAGCCAATCAAAAGACACCCGAGTACGTGAGATTGTGACGATGAGTGTGAGATTGGGATGATCTGCCAGATTAGGTTATTACACTATGCGATGCAAGGAAAATGTTGTTGGATGTGACGAAGTGTATGATCAGAGAGGCTTCTCCTGTGGCACTCGGAGCGAGCTGCACACCTGCATCGATGTTCTCAGCTGTCGTATGTATCTCATTCCCTGGCACTCGGGTATCTTGCAAGTTAGAGACCTGGTCATTATCGAGGGATACGCGTACCCAATCCTGATACGTGTAACCCGTCACCGTCCCCAAAGATTTCTTTTTATTTTATTTGGAAAAAAAATTACAATCAATTCTAAAAGAATCCAAAGATGGAGATGAGAAATAGATATAAGTGGGTGGTTTCTTCGATATATATTCATATATATATGAAATGATAATTCACGAATAGTTTTCACAAGTTCTTTATTATTATTTATCCGCTTGTACATTTATCTTTCACGTGATTTACGGTGATGTAATCTACTGACCGCGGGCTTCTCAGCGTTTTCCTCTCCCGGAGTTTTCTCCCGGAGTAGGGATGGGAAAGAGCCCGTGGTTCTTAGGATCATATATTACGCGAGTTGTCGTGTTTTCCTAGAAGGTCCCAGGGTTTCCTAATCTACGATGTCCGGTCGTTGGGCATTGTCTGTCATGCCCAGTTTCGCGGACGTTGTTCGTAGCCACGTGTCCGGCACATGTGCCTTACCCTGGGCCCTTCTTTATGGCGGTGAGCCGCCACAGATGTATGTAGATTGAATCGCTATCGAACTATCATCGAAAATTTTTTTTTTTATTTTATTTAGAGAAAATATTGTAATCAGTTCTAAAAGAACCGTTGTTGGCGGTCAGCAGAACCCCTGCCATTCGGCCATTCGGCCATTCGACACTTGACAGTAGTTTGGAAGAAAATATTCGTCGACAGCCTGGGTAGCTTAATCGGGGTCAGATTGGCGAAGCACTCGCGTGGCGAGAGATGCGGCCTGCAATCCCGACCTGGCAGTACGGTCGGCCAAATATCTTTCTCCCTACAAATCCGATACAGCTGTCCTCGGAAATAGCGAATATTCTGGCCCGTATCGTAAACTTTGGCAGTCGCGTGGATGACCCGAACACGTACCGTACTACCGCACGTATCGTTGCAGCGTCACGTGACCGAAGCACTGATGGAACTCGCAGTATCCATGTTTGTTCGAACGGTGCACCGTAAAACATGGGAAGTGCAAGCGTACACATGACTCCCTTCGACACGCCTAAACCCTGTAATTCCCGAATAAGAGGTCACGTCTGCTATCCACGCGGATGCTCGTCATCGCAAGGCACACGACGAGCACCGGTCGATTGTCTATCAGCGAAGACGAGCGAAGCGAAACGTTTCGAACCGCTGCAATCTATCCGTAGAGATATACACGTCTATCTCGATCCCTGCTTGTCCATACGTCGGCGTCGTTCAATTTTCCGTGATGGTTTCTTTCGTCGAATGACGTTTCACGCTGGACGCGATCAAGAACCCTCGCTCTTCGTAATGTCTCGCGGACCAGCTAGATTCGAGAACCGATAGACCATGTTATCTTCAGAGGCATAGTTTATGGCAAATTCAATCTTTTCCCTTTTTCTTTTTTTTTTTTTTTTTTTATGATTATCGTTAGCGGGGAAAGTAGTCAAATATCGGGCTAGTCTTGTTACAGAAACGTTAGGAATGAATTGTTGAGTAGAGCGAATATTTGTTGCTTATGCTTGGTGATTTGAATTTTATCGTTTGTTAACGAGTGATAGTAGTGATAGTAGAATGGCAGGATAGTGAAATAGAGCATGTCTGCTTTTAGTATACATATTGTAAATATATGATGTTGCTTCGCTAATTATTAAAAGTGTAATAAAGTGAAAATCATTTCACTTTGTGGGGCAAGATTAACGAAACGTTCGATGCAACCCTAAATGAGATAATATCGAAGTTAATATGTATTTCGTCTAATTGGAAAGTATGCCGGAGAAAGCAGAGAGACAAATTGAATCGACTGTAATTGAAACTTGAATTAATTAAGATGAGTGCAGCTAAAGGGATTAATCTCAATTTTGAGCATAGCCACGCTAGGTGGAATTTGACATCTTTAGCAATAAGCGAATCCGACGCATATAGATGAAATAATTAATTTCTAATTTCCTGTTAATATTTACTGTTGCCCGAATTAGTACTATTTAATAGTACAAACTACGAGATTGAATCCGACACTTTTAATAACAAATGAACCGAGTTATGCAAATTAAGCGATTAACTTCCAGCGTTGTTAATATTTATCGTCGCTTAAATTGGACAATTTAGTGATACAAAATTTGATTCTCGAAGAATTCGCGTTCTAAAGAAAACACAGTTCGTTAGATCGCTAAAACTTGTTGTTCCTATCCCGACATTTTTTTTCCACAAGAATCAGTGTAACGAAGCGCTCGGCCATTTCAGTTTTCCACCGTTTTCTATTATCTCTTTCCTTTTTCTTTTTTTTTTTTTTTTTTTTTTTTTTTTTTTTTTTTTTTTTTTTTTTTTTTTTTTTTTTTTTTTATCAACACGAATCGATAACGTAGCTTTAGTTCAGCTCGTTGAATCTATCGTAGCGTCGCATGCCTGACCAGATACGGGTATCTCCACTGAAACGTAACCCCGAATAGATTTTCTATTTGATTACGATACTTTGCGTCAAGCGCCCTCGTTCGTAACCATCAGAACGTGATTGTTTCACATAAAATTTCATAATCGACCAAAAATGTCAAGGGAACGTTCGATCAACCGGTCGTGCATTTCAAACTTTCACGATAGTGAGATACTTCGGTATTGACTTTTCTACGAAACGTTGGCCCAAACTGTGAGTACAAAGTGCACGCTGGCAGTCGGCTATACGATACAATATTTAATACGCTTGCGTGTAATTAATTAATATGTAACTGCTATGGTAAGTACACGGCACAGAGTCTGCGAGACATCCGGGATTCTCACGAGGTTAAGCCACTAGGCAGTTTTGCCTTGAAATAAATAACACGCCGGTTACCGACTAGCTGTTTCTCGCAAGTCAGTTATACTATTCGACTCGACTGTGCTTCCGAGCGAACAAGAAATAACATGGAGAATCAGCTTCCAGACAGTCGGTAGCAATTGTTAACAGTGATGGACCTAGTAACGTATCACACGTCAGCGTTGCTGACAGTTATATTATATTCGTCTCCTACCGAATGACGTTTCGTTCATTCGACGATAAAATTGTCCGACCAGTGGCACACGCAGAATTCGTACTTTGGCAGTCGCTTTGATACACGGTAGTGTTGGTAGTCGGCTTCAATATTGCGAAGCAGAAGCCGCCGTTTCTTCCCAGCTTCTTTTCTTCCTATCTTAGTATGCTACCATGAATCAGCCTCTAACTTCCCGCGTCTTGCGACTCAGCCTGCGTACACTCGCGCTAAATATCCCGTAGCTTGCGTGTATACATTCGCAGACTCGTTGAAAGCTCTGCCAATATAATTACGACGATTAGGAAGCGTCATATCGCAGAGCTAAAAGTTGCTAACGAGTACGAATAGTCGGACGAGCCACCGTGTAACGGTTGTCGCCGCACCTTGAAGGGACCCGCTTAGTTCTTCGTGTAACGGAAATTCGTATCGAAAGCGCGGATATCGGACGTAGAATATCGAACAAATTGGTCCGTCAAGCTTCTAATTCGGCTTCTGATTGATGAACGTTTTAGATGAAAGTCGACGCGGGCTTACAGAAGGATCCTTCGAAGACGATTTATGGGAATGAAAGTCAGTGAGGACGTCTCCTCCTTGGAGGGTCGTAAGCTTTCTCGATCGATTCGGCGAAAACTTTTAAAGAGACCGAGAGGCTGCCCGCGTGTTTCTTTTAAACAGAGAAGCTGCGACTCGAGGCAGCCTGGAAGGTGAATACAGCCAGCCGAATGATCCTTCGAGGATGCGTTTGCGCATCGATCATGGAATTCATTTTCTGATTTCCCAGCAGACGTACCCCAGGCGTGTCGTGGCTAATCTCTCGAAAGTTGGTTGCTCGTTACTGAAAGCGCTTTTTAGCTCCATAAGAATAATACCTTCAGGCAATTTTTCCCAGACAGGTGGCTGATATCAGTTTCGTGCCAGTTAGAGGAAATACTTAGGTATAGTTTAGGTCGCGGCAATTAATAGGAAGCGAATTTAAAGCGCATACTGCGTAAGGCGTATTTTAAATGAATTATTCTCCAAGGCTCTGTACGATCCGAAATATTTCCAAAGTTAAATATAACACTTTTGGCATTTCTTAGATGTGTTCCATATTGGTTGCCATTTCTATTGACTCGACGCAATTTACTTCTTTTACGTGTTTTTCACCCACGGTCTTCGTGTAGTTGTGGCTATTTTACGCGAGGAAGTAAGTAAAAAAGATGATAAAAATTGCTCTGCTATGAAAGGTATAAAATGTGACTTATCATGTTCTTCGCTTATGGTCTTCAGATAACTTGACCATTTTTATACATATCTATATATGTATAGGTCCTATGTGGTACATATTATATGTTATTACATTTTTTGCCACTACTTCTTCAAGACATTTAAGTTTTAATTTACATTAAGAAATTTTATTTTTCAAGACAATAGTTGTGTAGTAACGTACGAGCGTCTATCAATTTGGTCGTATTTTGACGTCAGTTTCATTGAGAGAAAAGGATGTTTATCTTTTCGGAAAGCTTCTAAAATTATCTGTTGCGTATATTAGGTGCAGTCAGGCCACAGTAGATTTTTGCGCAATGTTACACAGCGAATCCCTTTGTCCTTAACACTCCGCATTGTTCTGAACCGAGAAGAGGAGCACTGTCGGTATCGCGTCGTCGCGCGCGATTAAAATTCTTTAGACGCGGTGAAAAACAAGGCGATAATTTAGCCGGATTCTGAGGAAATCAGGGAAACCTTAGTCGCCTTGCAGACGAGACAAAGACCTTCTCTAACCTGGTTTCGCACTTTGACCAGTCGGATGGACTGTGAATGGATCGCATTTGAGTCGAAATTAGTAGACGCAGCAGGTACGAGCATTAATATTTGCGAACTGAATGCAATTAATTTGCAACGCAAGCGGATCCAGTTAACATATTCGCTGACATAATTTCCATTCGCGTCGATTGAATTCTATGGCATAATGAACAATGGAATACGTAATTCGATTTCTACTACTGAATTCTATAAAATATATACACATATGCATACGCGTACCGTACCTATATATTCTTTTGTCGTTACGCTCTTTTTGTAATTGTTACGCAGAATGATAATTTCGCAGTTGGAAATTAATTAATTTCGTACGTAAAAAAAAAAAAACGTGCACTGCACGTATGTTGCTTCGTTATTATGCTTTTCGTTTAATTGTTACGCAGAATGATAATTTCTCAGTTGAAAATAATTAATATTGTATTACGTGTAAATACATGTAATGGTCGACGAGATGCAAGCAAAGAATTCTCTATTGGATCGTATAATGATCGTCATGCGGGTGAATGTACAGAGCACCTGATCATACAGGATAATTCCAACAACCGACTTAATACATCTTCGTTCCAATCCAGCAAGTGCTCCACTCTTTCAATTTGATTCCGAAGATCGTACGATTTACTTCTTATGATCTCACGCGAATGTCACGCTTGCTCGGATCTTTTCTTCTAATTAGATGGACGTGGGTAAAGCTATTATTATATATTATATATTATATATATTATATATTATATATATATATTATATATTATATATTATATATTATATATGGCTATAAAGCCATATCATCCTGGTTATCATCCTGATCGGTGTCTTGCGTTCGCTGAACTTGCACGCATTTTTTGCAATGCGTCATCTGGTGCCAAGCGAATGCTTGCTGCTCGGTTGGCGTTCCTCTCGTTGATACAGCTGGCCGCTGCATACAACAAATTAACAAATTGTAGCACCTTGCACCTAATCCTACCCTAGCTGCCCAAGGTCCATTAATCTCACGCCATTACGCTCTATTAATCTCAGACGCAATCTTGCGGTGCTCAAAGCATGTAAACTTTAGCTTCTGACCGATTGCGAGATCTCACCGTATCAGCTAACTATATCTCTATGAGTTGGTGGCAGAGCGTCTGAACGAAGAGACGACGGAGTATAGCGCGCACGCGTTTCAACGCCGGTCAACGTGAGCCACCCACTTTGCCACCCTATCCCGTTCCATTCTCTAGGTCAGGAGGATGAATGAGTCGAGTGAAGCACCCTCTAGGGATGTCACCAGCTTTCCAATCCCTCTGACGCCCCCTCCCGAGCGGCCGTGGTGCAGACTACTCGCGCTCTCTACCCCCTTCCGCAGGGTTAAAAATAGCCGGATCCGCTGACGTCATCGATCTGTCGTCGCCGGACCAAACTATTCCGACCAGCTCGTCCCTGGGAAAGTGGCGACCCGACGCCACTAGAACGGCTCGTAGCTAGCGATGGGATCAAGTTCAATACGTGTATAATTATAAATCGAGATGCAATCCTATCAGCCACAGTTCTCGTGGTTCTCGTAGTTGTCATAGAATTTGAACAGCGCTCGTAAGATTTGGCAAGATCATTCGTTGTTGACAGGTCGAACATATTAAAATTCAATCTTGAAGTTTCACACGGAAAAGTTGAATTCGTTGTACATTGCGAACAAAATTCCTCATATTTCTTCTTGATATTCTCCTTGGTATCCGATTAAGACCAGTTCTGAGGTTTCATTGGCGCTAAGCGCAGGTACAATTATCGCCACGATTATATGAAATACGATTATACGAAATACGATTATATCAGCTTGAACCCATCGCTGCTCATTGCATTAATAACACGTGCAGTGCAGGAGTTTGGCGAGCGTCGCGTCTCGCCAACCTCGCCGTACTCGATCAATCGTCGATGAGGTTTTTCCACATGGACAGACGTTCGTTTGGTTCACTGGAATTCTCGCCGCTGCAAAATTAAGCGGTCGGACGGGGCGCGTTCCTGCGGAAGTTTCACCGGGACGCTTCTGCGGCGATTTTCCAAAGTTACCTGTCTCCGCACGCGCGGCTATTTCGAGGCAAATTACAAGCCCGTAATTGCTGGCTGATAATTTCGCCGGATTTAACCCTGTCAAGTAATCCCACTCATTTCCCTGCCAATCGTATTTTCCTGTCATTAAGCTCTTAATCGGGGAAAATGGATCGCCTCGCCGTTCGCATTCCCAATTTCTTCGACACAGCGATCCCTTCGTCGCATCCGGGTAGAAAGAACAAATTACATATGCGATATCGATACTTGCGAGCACTGGAATCGACCTGATCGAAATTAATTTACCGTCACATCTTATATTTGAGAAATGTATAGACTGAGTATAACGTTCATCGGATGCACCGCAAGATACTGGTATTGGCTCCGGTATCTAACGAGATAAAGATATTAATACTAGCTGTTCGTTTACCTTTTTCTCGGTAGTTTTGAATATTTCTATATCCGGCTGGAATTTTTTACGAATCGTAAAGAGCGACCCAGAAGATCGCCCACATTTGGACCCATCGTTACGGAACTGAGTCCTGTGCCAAGTAATAGCTTATGACGAGAACGCAGGAAATTTTCAAGTTGAGCCGGCCATTAGCTTCTGATATACGGCAGGTCAAAGAACTGAAAATTCATTGGTGGGCTGCTGCCCTAAACATGGAAAAGCAGCTTGGGATTATGCAAAATATGGGATCTCAGTGGAGAATCCCTGACTAGTTATGGCATATACACGAGATCTCGATACAGCAATGGGAAGAATCACCACATTTTTCTAGATTATCGATAAAGCTAAATCGTTGGCTGTTGCAGCCAGCCACATTATCAGACAGTTGTGCGGTCCCTCGGATATTGTCAATATTGAGGCTAGCAATGTAAATCGAGCGTTTCAAATACCCGGTTACGCAAAAGTTGCCCGGCTATCCGGGTATCTCGTGAGACACCTGAATACACGAGATAGTGAAGAAGAGTCTTGGTACCCTCCGAGGTTAGGCTACAATAGCATGTAGCCTACGTACGTGAAGTACAAAGTGCACGTTCGTAGTCGGCTATATGATGCAACGTTTAATATACTTGCGTGTTAATTAATCAATATGTAACTGCTACAGTAAGTACACGGTACAGTACCTGTGAGTTATCTGGGATTCTCACGAGGTTAAGCCACCACTAAACAGTTGCCTCGACGTAAATAACGCGCCTGCTCTTACAGCTAGAATAAAACCGCCTGCTTCTTACAAGTCGGTTGTACTGTTCGACTTGAAGAAGAAACATGGAGAACGAGCTTCTCGCTCGAGACAGTCAGCAGCAATAGCTACAAGTGATACGTATCGCTCGTCAGGATCGCTGACAATCATATTGTATTCGTCTTCTACCGAATGACGTTATCGTTTAGTTGACGAGAAAAATTTGTGGCCAATTGCTTGAATAAACTTCGTACTTCGGCAGTTACGTTGATACACGTTGTTGATAGTCGGCTTTAATATTGCAAAGCAGAAGCCGCCGCCGGCCGGATTATGTTACATGTGTGAGAACCGAGAGAAAAGATAGCTCATTCCCCGGAGGAGTCGCTTTGAAGTTGTAATCTTGCGCGATCAACAGCTTCTTTGCGACTTTTTAGCCACTTCGGCCGTCGTGTCGAAGTTGCCGAATATCTCACGTATCTGGTGTATCTCATGAGATACCCGGGTGCCCGGGTAATATTTGCCTACCCGGGTATCTCACAAATGAAAGACATTCGAATAAGTAAATACGACTCAAACTGTATCGGGTTTGATTTACTTCTGATCAGAAAGTTTTGACTTAATTCGAGAAACGTCAAATATAAAAAAGCTCCGCTCGACCGCAACGAACTGTACAGCCTCCCGATGCGTTGAGGAGAACCTCCAGCCACAAGGTGGCGATGACGACCGGGCAATTAACGAGAGCTTCCTGGTTATGTGCGCAATCTCGATACGCGTGATGCCATGATCATTTTTAGAAATCCGGATGATATATCATCCACCGTATTGAATCGACCATTGTTTCTGAAAATCTGAGTTCAAACTCGTCGTTGCCAGTCGATAAAATCCACGGAAACAATTTCCGATATTATCGGACTGACGTAAAGTCAAGCGCTGGTCGACAAGGTCGTAAATTTGGAATTCTTTGGTCTTGCGTATCTCAAAAGGTCGACGTCTGGTCGCAAGCTATCGTTTGGCGCAAGATTCAGTCCCAAACTCGTGGGACGTAGAAAATACGCGAAAAATCCTCTGATTTTTGCGTCACTTTTTCAAAGCTAAGATACACCCACCGGCTGTAGAAATATTCCGCATTTGCGGTGAGACGGCTGAAACGTGAAATTCGCTGGCGAGGGAAAATTTACGGGAACACGGCGTCCTGATGAACGATATATACGACGTTTAAAATAAATGCAATTATAGAATATAATAAGCAGCGGGGTCGGGCCGCGTGTTACGTCTGTCGAGTACTCTGCGGCTTGCAGATAGCTTTCTTAGGCACACAACACTACGAACTGGGTCGACGCGGGGATCGATGTGACGTAAATGAACGAAATTCCGCCTGGGACGAGTTATTACATCGCGATGGTGCTCGTTCCTCTTCGTTGGGGTAAGATTGAAAGGAAATCAGAACGAAGGAACGAAGAAAAAGACGGGCAGAAATATAAAAGATCTCTGTCGCGAATGATTCTTTTTTCTCCTCTGTTTTATGTTTTCCTCCTTTTATTGTTCCTCGTTTTGCATTCTTCCTTGCTTTCCGTTTTCTTTACATTTTTCAATCTTTCCCTTCCATCTTCAATACGTTTGTCGCGCGATAAAAGACGATAATATATCCTTCAGGAAAGATGAAACCTTTTTCTAAAGTCTTCTTCTTCGTGGAAGTCTTAGAGTTTTCTGACGTATCTAATGAATTTGCTACGTCACGCTGCGCTCTTTCCATATCGTACCTAGAACAGGCGATTTGAACGCGATCCAGAGAGCTTTTTTGTATGTCGCGAAGGATCGCAGATGTTTGGTTCAGCTTCGCTGACGAGGTAGCCTGGTGTCCATCGCGAATGCAAGGTAGCAGGTTTTCAGCATCTTCCGCGAAGACAATTAGATGACGCAAACAGAAACGGAAAATTCGTCGTTCTATCCGGTAAACGAAGGCGGATGGAACATACGTTCGGACGAACTTGTTTCGTTGTTTTCAGCCTTCCTATATATCCCTGTGTACAGCACGTCGCAAGAACCTTAAATATTGGCAATAATGCGGACAATGCTATTGATCGTGCGAACGCTCCTTTAGACGCCGCTATAACGTCCATTACGCATTATACAGCGAAGACACTTTCCGCTTGATAATCAAAGGGCTGCCTGACAAAAGCACATCCACGTGTACGCTTCTTTCGTGAAAGACGTATCGGCCGGTTCTTTCGCCTTGCTTTCGTCAGAGCGGCGTTTCAGCCGCACAAAGTAGAAGAACGGGTAGCAAGAAGAGAAGGGAAAAACTGGGAAGCAGGCGGGTTCTTGCGAGGAGCCGGGGCGATATATAAACGGAAACGCGGCAGTGCTTAATCGTGTCAACGACTCACGAGATCCTGGTAATTAATCTGAGACGCGGTTCCTCGAGCCGCGTGTACGTTTCACTCACGAAGCCGAGAGATTTCCTTCAGCCGCGGGATAAAAAGAAATCTAGCCAGTTTGACGAACAGGGGCGAGAAACATGGAAAGTAAATAGCCGTGAAATCTATTTACAGACGGGTCGATGAAAAAACATGGTATTTGTGGCACGAGCCTCGCTTTGCGACGGTCCCTTGCTATCCTTGATGAAATGGGATTTTTGTAACTTCAACGGGCAATTTTCTGGAGAATCGAATCATCTCTTATCCCTCTTACGCCCCTTGCGTCGATTTAACGCGTCACGCACCACTCACGCTTCTCAGGATAATCCAACATCCAACTTACGGAAGCTGTCGAGATCATCGGCGCACATTATCAGTTCCGCTCCTTACCGCGTAAAATTCGCGTGACGCTAGCCTGCGTGTCAGCTCGATTCGCCTAATCCCGCCGACCGAACAATTCACGCGCACCGAATCCTTCCGCGTGCGTCCTAATCGCGCCGCTTGTTGGGATCAATAGCCGATGTTCTCTTTGATATTTCGACCAACGCACGAAACGCGAAACGGCCGATCGATGGTGCAATATTACCGACCATCGATCCACGACTATGCACACGTGACGTTATCCTATCAATCGGGATTCATCGGTGGGTATCAGGCCAGCCACCGGCACCGCCAACGAAGAAGCTCGCGTTAATTCTGCCACGGCTTGCAGACGACGTCCATGCTCTAATACCTGATTACGTATGCGTGCATCCGCGTACACGTTGGTCTACCGGGATTAGACTCTATCCGGACAAACGGCACCGGTCTGTTCCACTCTGGTTTAACATTGAGCCCTTAATCTGTACGTTATACCTCTTATCTGGCCGACTAGGCCGCGCGGAATCGGCCGTGCCAGATCGAAAATTCGCTACAGCTATTCATTATGGATTATCCGGCGCGGCTAATCAGCCAGCCGGAAGACTATATTTCGGCCAGGTTACCCGGACGCAGCGGAGACCGGCTATCGGCTGTATGCTCGGTTAATTAGACATAGTCGATCCGGAGAACGATGATCATCGACGTTCGTTATATGGCTATAATATCAGATAGTCGATTAGACGAACAGTGTCGCTAGGCCGCTAGATCGTTCGCTTGGAAAGGCAGTTAATTAAGGGAGAATCGTTACACGGTTACAGCGTTAATTAAATAAGCCTGTTCGCGGTCCGAGCGAGTTCGCATTCGACGCACGAAGTCTGTCGCCAACGTGTGGATACGCAACGTCCGGCGAAGAATCGTAGTTTCCTCTTTCTCGGTCTGTTCGTTCTAGTTCTCTGGTTCGTCGATCGACTGTTCGTCGTCGTTTCAGTTTTACAACCTGCTTCGTCACTCGCCGAATAACTTGTTCAGTCACGAGGCAAGTATAGTGCGTATTAATGGTAATACAAAAGACGTTCTCTATGGAGGATATATGAATTTCTGTCGGTGGTATATGTAACAACCTTGTTAGAGATTGGGCCAGGATAAATTGGATTGATTCGAAGGATCTGTTTAAAGTATATCGGATATCATACTCGTATGACCTAGGCAGTATAAACTGGATTAACTTAGGAAATTGTCTTAAAAATCATTTTTTAGGATAATTTTTTAAGTTAACCCATTTTCTCCCGCCTAGGTCAACAATGAGATACCTAGCTTAATCCTATTTGTGGGATCAGCCACGCGTGTAAAAAACACACATCTTTCCACTCACTTTTCCTGCTCATCGCCGGCTCGTTAGATTTTAGAATGAAGAACAAATTCTCGAAGAGAACTAACCGTTACAGGCCGCGTAAAATTTGAGCATCCACCACCGTTAATTTCAATTGTTTCGCCACTCACAACCTACACCTTATAGCGTGCTCTGAGTTGTGTAATAAATGTTAAACAGACGATCGCCTTTTTTCTTAATTTTTTTAACTCATTGCACATCTCCATCGCGTCACCGCGCTCATCGTTGAACGATTCCGGCGTGTTAAAATCGGAATCAACGATCAACGTCCGATACTAACTTGTCTAGATACGAGATAAATATTAAAGATCCGTATTATTGTTATTAATTATTGTTCCATTAGGTAAGCGAGGTTTATCTACCGAATTTCCAAATGAATTTCCAAATGAACTTTTAAATGAATTTCCAAATGACTCTCCAATATACGTACAATGCACATTTTATATTTTTACGTCGAACTCTATTTACCGATAACGTTGCCAACAGCAGCATTTTTACCTGAAATATCGCCGACATTTCCAACAATTTATTTGCTTGCGACGAATGATTATATTCTCATCAAAATTGACAATAGGATGGTATATAATATTCGTGTGTTTTTGTTACGCTTCGCCATTTCATGGAGGATACGTCTATCGATCCACGTTAACAGAAATTTTAACAATGGAACGATAAATACGTTGTTATACACGTAGTTAAATCTCAAAGAAGACGAGAAACCTGCTCCAAGAAATTAACAATATTCTGCGCATTTGTGATTTCGAATTCGTTATCGAGAAATCATTTACTGAGAAATTACAGCGCAAATAATCCAGACTCTGAAGGTATTTGAAGATGAAAATACCATTTTTGCTTTGACAAGTACTTTACACAATAGAATATTTCGTAGGTCTTCCAAAGGACTTTGAAAGTACGTTCAAGTAAATTCTACAAGGCAGAATTTCGCAGGATTGCGGAACTTTTTCCAATTTTAATCCCCGTTCTTCGTAGTAAAAACGAATAAAAAAGATAAAAGCGAATCGCATTTGCCAAAGACCAGCGAATAGTACAATTAACGTGAAATTTCTGCGAAATAACTACGAGCCTAGGATGCAACTGTGGCCTGGTACTTTCAATAATTATGCAATGTGTTCAATTAATTTTGTATATTTTTAAGGGTTGCTAGATCTCTGCGTAACTCGTGGCCCAATTAGGTTTCAAGCTTCATCCGATTTCGACCGCCGATTTTACGATTGATTCGATATCGGGACCGATATATCCATCGACAATTCGGTTAAAGAAAAATCAGATTATGTTGGATATGGGACGTCGAATCGTCTACTGGAACGCCGACGGTGATCGAAATTAAATATTCAATCAGTGCTGAATGGAGTATCGAATGAAGCGGAAAGAAGAGGGCCAGAGCGATCAGCAAGAGGCAGACAATGCCTTTATGAAATTACGTTAAACGATAGCCGCCATAAAAACGTCAAATCTGTTTCCATGGATCATGTCACAGGGTAAAATCCATTTCTCTTTCTTCTTCTCTTCCATCGTTACCGTCTCGGTAACCTTCCCTCGTCCGGATATCATCGCGCTTCCATCTTGACTTTTATTCGAAGGTAGGAATATCATCCCTGCTCGAACACGTGCATCGCTTACATCCGTCGATATTCCCTGCATCTTTAATCCCTTTCTTGTTTTACGAGACACCGTGGAGAATTGAAATAAACATTAACGATTGATATATTATTATACTCTTGTACGCGTATTGGCTGGCTCGGAAAGCAATCTCGTTTCTTGCGTGCAAATGAAAGAGGATTTTTCTTTATAAAAAGAGAGATAGCTTCGTTCAGTTACGTAAATTTAACACCCCACTTTTCGTCTTTTCTTTCGCGTCAGCCTCGACTGGCCTTACACGGAGCATGGTGCGTCTTTGAGGCCGAAATTACCAGGAAAGGAAGAAATTTCGACAACCAAATTTCGCATTAGCTTTCGGTCAACGTATCCTTTCCATACGCGACGCGTAATCGCAGAATCACAGAAAGAAGATCACAGAAGAGAACGAAGGAAACATTCGACTGGCTTTCCACTTCGATTATCTGCGAACTCTTCACAATTTCCATAAAATATAAATAAAATAATATAAAATATAAATAAATATATATAAATATAAATCGCAACGTCGTTAAACCAATTTACCGGATGTTTGTGGGGCAAATTGCAAAGACTCGGGGATTATACGTATACGTAAAAGAATTAATGATACCAACACGGTCCATACCTCGAATGTATTAGTAACATTAATACCATTGTTCGAACTTGTCCATGTTCAACAATTGAAATAATTTCTGCTACATTCCACGGGTCCCTCAGATCTACTGGTATTCGACAATAATGTTGCTAAAACCTGTCAATGATACTAACGTAATACCTGAAACGCGTAAGAATTACTCAAAGCAGAAACGAATAAAAGAAAGAACGTTGCGTGTGGTGAAGATTACGATGCGAAAATTTAATTTAAATATTGTCCTAAGGAGAACGATTAATTTGGCCAAGCGCCAAACTGGTTTCTCATAACCGGCATCGTACAGAAGTATCGTTGGCGGCACGTTCAGCAGCAAACGACGCGAAACTGATCTGGCGCACGGTGAAATTGAAGAAGGACGAGGCGACATGGCCGGGAGAGTTGCGGCCGTTCGAAACATAGTAGGAAGAAGAGATTCTGTCGAGAACGAAGCGGAAGAAAGTTGCGACTGGCATGGATGTGGGGTTGGTTTCAATCGGAAATGGGCTTCCAACCAGCCGAATAAACGACGACCGAGTCGTGATAGACGGTGGTGGTGCAATTTAAACTTTCTCGTTCTCGCCGGCTTATGGCTCTTTCGCCTCACCAACGAACCGGTCCAAGATAGTGGCTGACAGCTCGGAAGAAAGATGGCAAAAGGCGGCACTGATAATATACATAAAGCCCGGGACTCGCCTCGGAACGATCAAAGTATCGGCAGGATTTTGACAAAGATCCGATCACGGCGTTTAACATTTGCCGCTACAAAAGGCAGACAATCGCGGAAAGTTTTCACATCTTCTGCGGCAGCATATCGCTGCAACGTTCGGCAATTTTATTTCCACGTCCAGTTGCTGTTCACTAACCCTAGCTCATGTAGTTTAGCGACGATGCAGTGGACTCTGCCTGGTCCAACGCTGTTAGACGCGTCTTGGAAAGAGCAGCACCCGAAAAAAAAAGAACGTGGACGTTTCGCCAGCATTGCAGTTGGCCTCGTCAGGGTATCGCGTGTGTCGCACTCGTACTCGTGTGTATCCAGAGCCTTTCGTGGCCTGGATGTTCCGAAATGGCAATGAGGATGACTCTCCCAACTAACGAGGTTGAGAGTTCCAGGCGAACGATCCAGGCGATGCGGATTTTCAAGTTCGATGATCGGCTAACGGCAATCTTAATTGGTCGGCTGATCGATTAAAACAGGAATGTACGGAAGCTATATAGGTTGTATAGGGTGGAGATAAAAACCCGTATCTCGGTTGATGTACACGAGGTGTCTCGTGATCTCTGTTCTTTTCCTATATTTCTTCGGCAAGTACCCTTTGTTCTTTGCTAAGACAAACGTCTTTCAAAGAGTATCTTATACCCGGTAGTTAGTCTGTGTTCCGCTACTGCTGACTCTAAGTACTGCAGTCCGGTGCACATCTCGTGTTCCTCGAGCCGTGTACCCAAGCTCCTCCCGGTCTCGCCATAGTGACACTCCAGGTCGTGAAAGTCTCAAGACTCGCTCGAGTTTCTCTCAGATCTGTTATCTGTATTGGATTACTTGTCATGGATAGGAGGAAGTTAAAAAGTGGCCTTCTTCGGACCTCGTTGCGAGTGAAAAATTCTTGCAGGATATTTGACAGCGTCTCCGGAGGAACAAAAAATGTTGCATTTACCCGAGATATGATGGGAAATTTGAAGGAAATGAAGGAATGCAGGGACGAAAGTGGCGGAAATCAAGCTTGCCCGTGCGTTGCGCTTGATCCGCGCCTTACTCGAGTTTTGATCCATCCACGAAGTAACTGATTAGATATTCCATTGCTGGTAAATCGATGGAAGTTTGGAATAGAGCAAATCCGAAGTATCACAGCGCGGTTGTTGGCCATTGTTCTCGTACGTAGCAACAACCCGGTGGTACTGGAGATTTGCTCGATTTCGAATTGCCTATAAATGCATGAAAATCCGCAGTGCAGTCGTAAACTATGCAGGCGGTACAGCCAGCGCTTGTTAACACGGCAACATGGGGCTTTGTTGATTTTGACCGCGGTATGTTGATTTAATGACGCAGTATGATTGACTATCGCCCTGGCTATCTTCTCTCAGCCCTTAGTATACTGACAAGAAGACCTCCAAGGACACTGGTATATATCTTTCGCCGATGTTCCTCGACAACTGGTAGAAGTAGAAGAAGAAGAAAACAATTCTTCGTTAGTTGGTATCTTCGTTACACCATTTTTAATGAAACGTTCATAGGCCTACCTTTTTTACCGACAGAATATGGTCGGTAAATATGACGGTCGGTAAAAAAAATTTAGGACACTTGGTATATATATATATATATATATATATATATAGATTGGGAAAAATTGATTTTCTCGAAAGTAAAATCTAATGCGAAAAAGGATTCCACTCTTCGATCACACTCTATTTTATTTGATTTTACTGGATAACACTGTGTGTTAGAACTAATAGGGCTGCCAGGTTGAATTTAATTTTGACCGACCAGTTCAAATAATTGCTGAAAATTAATCACGGAAACGCAGAAAAGAGCACTTCCTCTTGGGACAAAGCGAACGGAAAATCGACGAGTCTGCAAACGGAACAGAATGCTGCGATGGTCAATATTTGGGATAGGAAAGCGAATTTTACAGCGAGCGATCAAAGCGATCATGAATACTTTGGTACGTTTCCAACGAGCAGGGTCGAAGCGGCACTTTCGTTATATTTAATTTTATTACGAACATGGACGAATGCCGTTTATCACGATTGAAAGATACTTGTCTCGAAGAGTGTCAAAACATTCTAGTAACATCGCGATAGAGTGATTTCCGAATTTACCAGGGAACACATAATACTATTTTCAAAATGCTGGAAACACTCGACGATTCCTCGGAATGGGGGCCCAAGTTCCGCAATTGTGCCAAGGTGGAAACAATTCTATTTCTAATCTTGGACGTGTCGAACGTAGAAAAAGAGGGACTGAGAGTTTCATTCGAAAGTCGAACTTTTACCAATATATTTGTTAACACTTAGCCGACCGGATAGGGAGACTCCCCTCTGTGAGGTACATCGCTGCGTGACCGAACACCTGATAGTCGTTCGACTTATAAACGCCGACTATCGACTTTTTAGGCATGTTCTGAAGCGTCCAGATGAGGTTTCTACCAATCGCCCATTTGTTTTGCCAATTTTCTGTAATAACTCCGCCGTCTGCCATTCCTATGTATCGCCTGACTGGCTCGTTGAGCCAGTGAGCGAGCCAAATGAACGTTCAAATGTTCAGCTTTGCTCTATGGAAAAGTGGTTCCACAAGTGGCGCTTCAAAATTAATGAAAACAAATCGAGTCACATAACATTCCTGTTATATTGCGAAAACAAACCTGTCCACAAGTGACGATAAACAACATTCCTATTCCAAACAAAGAGTCAGTCAGATATCTGGGCATGACTCTAGACAGACGAATGACATGGAAGCAACACATAGCCGACAAAGCGAAGCAGGTCAAAGAAAAAATAAAAAAATTCTACTGGCTCATTGGCCGACGCTCCGAATTAAGCACTCAAAGTAAGCTAATGATTTACAAGGCCATATTAAAACCTGTCTGGACCTGCGGAATCCAGCTATGGGGAACAGCAAGCAACTCCAACATTGAGATACTCCAACGACTACAAGCCAAAACACTAAGAACACTCCTAGATGCACCTTGCTACGTTACCAACGGAACGATACACATCGCGATCTCAAGATACCTACAATCAAAGAAGAAATATCCACTTACAGCGATAGACACAGCAAAAGAGTTAACAACCACCAAAGTCGCTCGATTACTTGACACGACGGACCAGATCCGCAGGCTAAAGGAACACTACCTCCTAGAATTAAGCACTAGATTCAATTGAATCAAACGTCCATTAAACACATAAAACGACATTGTAAAAACCAGCCTAATTACTGAAAATTCTGAACAAAATTGATGGTAATTATAAAATAAATAAATTAAAAGAAAAAATGTTCAGCTCAACTCGTTCGAAGTTGTACCGTCTCCGCGAGTTCCTTTCGATCATCGATCGAATATTCGCGGCAGAAACGACGCCACAAAAATTCACGTAAGCGGTCGGACAGATCGTCATCGTGGAAACGAGCTTTCTCCCCGCTTCTAGTCTGTTGTCTATCACCTTGATCAAAGCACTAACGCGTAACGTGTAACGTAAATGTACTTCACCCAAAATTCACGTGTAGACAGCTGTCGTAATTTTACAACTAGCCCCTGCCTAATTCAGCGCTCACCAACAAATTCCATACTGTAATTTATATGGTCTTATGGGGATATTCCTCGGCAGCGAGTTTAGCGTAACTTTAAAAAGCAGACAACGGCTCGCTTCTCGCTACCGAGGGCAACAAGTTCTCTTCTAATGAAAATCGCTACGACCATGCGACGATCGTTAAGTAAGTGACTTACCTACCGACCGTTTCGTTGTTAACTGTTCGTCCTCCAGATGGCAGCAGTGCTTGCTTCTAGCAGTGCGAGTAACAGACCCTGACAATAGAATACTCGATGAATTGCGCTTGCATGAAATATCGATCGAACGCGAGATCAGTTAATTAGGTTCAGCTGGAAATTGACGAAATGCCTAATTATCGACTGAGCGGTAC
This sequence comes from Bombus confusus, assembly GCA_014737475.1. Taxonomy (NCBI): domain Eukaryota; kingdom Metazoa; phylum Arthropoda; class Insecta; order Hymenoptera; family Apidae; genus Bombus; species Bombus confusus. The sequence goes on along the minus strand of JACXIV010000003.1, from coordinate 41,421 downwards.
ATCCGCGCGAGATCTATTCGTGTCCCGTATCGTTTCCACGTAATTCGACGCCCAAGCATTGTCGGTTACGTTAAAAAAAGCAGCCTTTGTCCGCGAGCTCGTTTCGAACGACCGTTCCAAACAACTCGCTTTCAAGTTTCAGTCAGACGTACGTACGGTTGCCTATATCGCCCAATTTCCTTCCATTTAACCGAGCGGATTGAGCAAAACTTGCTTGGCGCTGCGGACAGCTACGTACGCGGCAGACAGCCACAAAGGAAAGGACCCCGAGCTCTGCCGTCTCTTTGTTCCAGCAAGTTCTGATAATTGTATGTTGGTATCTCCGATGGTTCTCCTTCTAATGATAAAATCAAGAAGTTGGTGCTGGATATATAGAGGGTGTCCGGCCAAACTTCAGTACGTTGGATGTGTCTTACATCAAGAAGCGATATCGTTGCTTTTATCAAGTATTTTATTGTACACGCTTATCGAATACGATGAGTACGACGTTCCAAGGAAGATTGTTCGGACGAAGAAATCCTCCGACGAGTCACATTTTGAGAAATGTTGAAATAAGCGAACGACCCGTTGAATTATCGTTAAAATCGTTCACAAATATAATTCCTCTTTCTACTCAGGCCGTTAATAGATCAAAGAAATCGCAAACGTATTCCCATAAACGCAAGCAAATGATAAGTTTGAAAAATATTCCTACTTCGTTGACTGTCTTCTCGGGCCAAGCGAGAAATCTCTTCTCACAAGACTTTTTTTTCTCTCTTTTTTTTAGAAGTAATTTTACAATGAATTCTCAATAAGAACTATAAGTAAAATTTTCTGCCATGGTACTATTTCGCGATTAAAAAGAGTTTATAGCGTGTCTTCTCGTAAGATTAACAAAGTAAAAAAGAAAGCGAGAGGATTGGGGAAACGTTCTCGCAAGCAAACGTGGATAATCTCGCAGTCGAGAAGCTCCGGACAAATAAGCAGAAGAACACGTATCGTTTGGACATAAAGCGTTACGTTTAATAAGGTACAAACGCGTGTTTATACGACGCGTAAATCATCTGTGCTGCATTTGCCGGCAATTCGTTGCCATGTTAACCGTGGTATTCATATATTCCACATCTGCAGTCGCACGCTCATGTAAATTACATAAAGCTTTCGGGTTGCAGTGTCGCGAGCGAACAAGTTTCGCATCGTTGTTTGCTACATTGAACTGAGTTTATGCTACGAGCAGAATATGTCACTTTGAGGACATTACACTCCGAGCAAGTTACCGATTGAATTCAAATTGGCAACGGCCATAGATCAGCCACCAGAGCGAAGCTTTCTTAAGAAATCTCTGTTTCTCACAGAATATGTAAGAAGCGTGAAAAACGAATTAACCACAGTCCCATGCACAGCACGCGATGTACATTCGGATAATGACGAATTCGTCAGCATTTACTTTGACTCGTCCATGGTAACGATTGGACAAAGAAGGACGAGTACCCTCGGCGTCTCAGCTATGCAGATTAGAACCCGCCTGTCCGGGTTTAAACGGATGACCACTTAATTTATGGTGGCACCCTTAAGCCTCGACTACTGCTTTTCCATGGCCGAAAATGACGAAGGACACAAGGCGGTCGTCCCCGGTGTTCGAACTTGGCCTTTTCTTACAAATGTTTGACGATTCTTTCATAGAATTGTAGTAAATTTTCTCAAATAAATTAAGAAAAAAAAAAAAAATGTTTGATATGAAATTTGATATGAAAAGAGAAGATATCTAATTTGGAGGATCTTAATTGGATATAAATCGATGGATGTAAATAAATGATGGTACAAAAATGACAATCAAATTCTCTTTAATGTATCCCATAATTAATCGGTATAATTGTTTGACGAATCTAGAAGATACAGTTTGAGCGAAGTCACTGCTCTCACCCTCGTTGATAAAGTATTCGAAATTCAAGTACGCTATAAGTTGTCGAAATTCATAAAAGAAGAAAGTTAACCAAGATGATTTGCGTTATTGTGAGTAATTGACAAAAATGATTTCTCGACACCAATGGCTACTTTTCTTGCAAATAACGACGATTTGCATGCAGCAATAATTTTTTTTTTTTTTTTTTTTTTTTTATTTAGAAGTAATTTTAATTTTCTCAATAAGAATTATAAGTAAATTTTTCTGGCGTGGTACTATGTCACGATGAAAAAGAGTTTATTGCGCGTTTGATTCCAATCGAATTTGGTGCTTAAATTTAGAGGGTAATGTCTTTTCAGCCTGCGGATCGATGATTCGACGTGTGTCAAACGTGCAGTAATATTTATTTATTTGAGAAAATTTCCAACAATTCTGTGTAAAAATTTTTAGTAAGTTCTGTTGGCGTGACACAATGTCACGAGGTGCAGTAATATAGCGAGAAATATACAACGCCGTATAAAAAGACATCGTTCGACCATTGTACATACTCGAACGTTAGACTGCGACGATCGGCGATAACCCAGTCATCTGGCGCGGCCTTAAACGATAAGACAAGAGTTTGCAAATTATTTATTTCTTTAGCACAGTAGTTCTCGGAATAGTAAAGCAAATAAAGTAAATTGGGAAGTTGCAACTGGATCCGAGTTGAGTTATCAGTTTGCTCAGCCAACCGAGACATTGCTCGATGTAAATGGAGACACAGTGGGACCTGAGATGCTCAGTTTCAGGCCGGTTCCCAAGAAATGGACTCCAATGTCTACAAAACGTTGCGTTAGCGCAGGATGCAAGTGGAAATTGCAAGTAAGATCGCTCCCGGAAGACCAATCTCGCGTTATCTCGCCATCGTGAGACTTGGACGTCTGAAATGTGCACTTGCGTCGTTACCTCTCCCCTGGACAGGTCGTCCGGTCGTCAAAATATCATTTTCCGCTCAAAAGGGCAATCGCTTTTTATCCTCCTGGCACTTATATCGTTTACCGTTTCAACTGTGCAATTAGAACGATCGTGGAAGGTGGTGGAACGTGACGTCGCGTGGCAATCGATATTTCCGGTTGCAGAGTTCCCGAGTTGGTTGAACTGTTGGCGCGTTCCGCCAGCCTCTTTGAATTCGGTGCAGTCGGTTTTTACGAGCGGGTAGCGCTCGCAAAACGGTTCTCTGCTGCGAAGGCCACGGACCACCGATGCCAGGAAGCACGTATCGGTCGTTAGTCGTCGCAACTTGCAGCGCTTTTATTCCGCAGCGGACGCGAAACGATGGACATTAAAATGCCAGCCGGGTGAAAAAAATCCTACGTTCCGGGAAGTTCGAATCCGAGCGAATGGCGCGACTAACGAAAAGGCGGCACGAACAGAAAGCTTTAAATTACGCGCTCCGGCCGTTAAATAGCTTTTTACGCAGGCCTCGGGATGACCCGACCCTCTTAGAAGATAACCTCCGTTTTCTAAATCTCCGTTCCACGGCGCACCAAAGAAATAACGATTCATCCGGGAAATGTTTCAGAAACAACAAGGGAATTTCTTACCAGCCTGCATTGTTTGAAAATCGTTGCAAACTATCGTTTCGTCAGGGAGATACGTAATTTGACAAAGCTGTACTCCTGAGCAAATGCACGTTTCTCTTTGTTCTAACAGAGGCCCGATATGCCCAGACCTCTATGAAATACGCTGATTTCTGTTCCTCTGGAAAGCACACCGATACACCTAACTGTACACGCCACTAAATTAAATGTTGCTGCAGGAACAGCATTGCCTCCGGATGCTGTAGTGGCTAGAAATGTAAGGCTACCGACGAAACGCGATTTTTATTAACACATTTCCTGCCGGAAAAATATTTTATGATCCTGCCTTTACGCCCCTTAGGACCTATACTACACCCCATTTTATGGCAGCCAACAATTTTCATCAAGACAAGGATGGTCTACGGAAGGATGGGCCAGTTCGTGTCTAACCTTTAACTGTCTTTGCTTCCTAATCATCAAATTAGAAGCGGAAGAATGACGGAAATGCAGCAAATCGTGTCTATCTTTGTTCCGGCTGCAATTACGATTTCTGATCGTCAAATTGGAAATGATTTAGAGAAATAGGGCAAATCACGTCTACCTTTGATCTGGCTCCAATTACAATTTCTGATCGTCAAATTGCAAACTATTCGCGGAAACTAGTCTAATCGCGTCTACCCTCGTTCCGACTCTAATTATACTTCTAATTAGAAATGATTCACAGCTCTGATTAATACAGTACTTGGCCATAAGGTTAGAGCTAACTGCAGAAGCTGTCAAAACTCTTAAGAATTGTTTGGAATTGGGACAATCGTTTGCAAAAATCTCACCGATCTCGTGAATTCCGTAGTCTTGGTTTCGTCATTTGGCGTTGATTTACGCGATGATTTTTCACTGTGTAGTAAAAATTACATGTTTCTTTCGCCTACGTGCATCGATCACGTTCCTCGATCGCCGGATCAATTTTCCTGCATCACTGGATCTACGAAAGGAAATATCCTTAGCTACGTAGAACTGTAAAGTCGTACAGATATCCAAAGTCTACGGTTACGATAAAAATCTTCCTCTTCAGAATAAATTCGCAATTATTCTGCTTAATAGACAGCAACGCAAAACGGTGCTTGACAATCTCGCCAAAGGAAATTGCATTTTTTTTCCATTTACTCTACGAAATCTAATTTGCTTCACAAATGGCACGTACAAACACAAATGCTGCGCGATATTTGTCTTTTCTTTCATTTCAGCTTTCATAAATCCGTGTCGTAGAAACGTCAACACGGTGGAACCGGCGGACGCGTAGAAAGCATTGCTAGAAACATTTTGCAACGTGACAAGTATTTTTATCGAGGAAGAATTTGCCGAATTTGCGATAATTGTCAACATTCGACAGGCGTTTCAATCGGAAACTCTTCGAGCGTTAACAAACATTCTGCGGCTATGTCTCCGATGAAACTGCGCGCAACGATCTACACGAGTAGCTCTGGTCGAACATGTAATCGAATCAGGCTCAACGAGATATAGAAACCGTAACCTGAACCATCGAAATAATCTCGTCAACGATTTATCAAGCCAGCACGCTGGAAGAAGACTCGAGAGGACTTGGCCGAACGATCTCTCGAGATAAGCTCGGTTGAACCATCGATGGATGGATGGTTTCCGATTCGAGTCACCTAACACCTAGCAAATTTACTCGTCAACTCGCGCCAATAACGAGCAGTAGGCTGTAAACGTCCAGTGACAAAGTAAAAAGCAAGCGGAATACAGAGTGTCCGGTGATGTAATGTTCAGACTTTGCTAATGTCTTCTATGAGTACAGATAAGAAATAAATATTACGAAATGTCGTGTGGCGAGTAAAAACGTCCGTAAATGTCCGGTGAGAAAATTAAGAGAGAAACATGGATAGTCAGAAATACGTATTAAGTGGTTCTTGAAGTAACGCAGTTGGTTTACCACTGGTGATGCTACTTGTTAATAGTTCGTACGACAATGCTGAAAAGTGACGTAATATAAAAGAACATCGACTTGTATTAACGGCGATGTTTTTTTTTTTTTTTCTAATTGCAGCAAAGTTGGATGGCGTGAAAACGTACATGAGAATGAGAAGAGTGCCAAAGCATCTACAGGTGAAGGTGATCAAATGGTTCGACTACCTTTGGTTGACGCAGAAATGTTCGGACGAAGAGAAAGCTGTCAGCTGTCTTCCCGGTAAGCATTTTCCACCTCCCTGTTTGAAACATTCGTCTCTTTATCTGATAGCGAGTTGGAATAAATAATTTATTTACGTATACTAGAACGACGATAATTTATTTTAATGAAATGGAAATTTAAATGACAGATCTTCGCGGAAAATCTTATGAATTTGTACGTGTGTTGGAAGAATATTAGAGAAATTCGAGAGAGAACGGGATCGCATATATAAAGTTTTACAAATGCAGTTCAAAGATTCGTTCGAACGTACAAACTCGTTTTCCCTAAAATCGCGCTTTTTTTCAGTTACGACGTCGTCGCAGGAAATATACGCGGCTAAATAAGGATATAAAGGGGACGAACAAAAAGTATAAAATACACGCAACTGGTCTGAAATTCAGGGATCCGAAATAGCAGTTATTTCGAATATTTTTTAGGTAAAAAATCGTAGAGTAAAAATTCATTTTTATTTAAACGAGAGCCAGTTATATCGGCAGATCTTATAAAAATTTCTCAGAAAATGAAACGATTAAAATGTATTAATCTTTAGTCGTTCCAACTACGTACGACTATAACGAACGGGTTAATTTTGGTTATTTATCGCATTTATCGCAAGCTAAAATTCACCGGCGTTGAATTGGCGATTTTACGTGTTCACGTATCGACGAAGGTTGCTGGAAAGTGCATCAATTTGCTCGTGTAATTTTTTCCACAGCATTTAGCATCGCACGCTGCGCTTTTCCTCTTCGGTAATTCCTCCTCTTCCTTATTTCTTCCCATACGTACACGTGAATCGCGTATCGAGGTTTATTCCACTGGATTTACCTTAGTCATAGCTGCAGCAATCTTATTTCATCCCGCAGTAATATGACGCACGTAGAAATCTTCCATCGTGATTCTCATTTAGCCAGAGTGATGGACGTCGCTGAAACATATTTCTGCGGGATAGTTCGTTAAATCTGCCGCTGAATCTCCATGCAGCAAATATTTTTGAAGCGTTAAAATACACCGGCTGCATTTGCCGAATTATTATACCGAATAACACGTGCATGGCCAGCGCGCGGTGATGATTTCTCGTAAAAATATAAGAGGAAAACATGGAATAGAATTTGTTCGTACGACGAGTCGTTTCTCGACGTAATCGAGTTGGAAAATTTATAGGCCATCTTTACAGGCTACTATAATCGTAAGATTTATAACAAGAACATCCGAAGTAAAAAGAAAATCCGAGATGATCCTTAATATAACCTTCCTGACGTCTCTCTTAAGCTAAGTCTAACGCTGACAGGCAATTGTCCGCAGCCAATCAGCATCAGTCTTTCGTGGAAGATTCGCAAAAAGACAGATCCGCGGCTGATTGGCTGCGGACAATTTACCGCCAGCGTTAGACTTAGCTTTATGGTCTAGCCATTCATGAAGAAATAAATCGTCCAAGCCGAATTTATCGGCTAAGAGAGCTTAAGGTCTCGCGGCAAAGAAGCTGAACAAACGGAAGCTGAAAAGTCGCCGTCATTAAATTAATCCCGTTGGAACGTTGCAGACAAGCTGAAGGCCGAAATTGCGATAAACGTGCACCTGGACACGTTACGGAGGGTGGAGATCTTCCAGAACACGGAGGCTGGCTTCCTGTGCGAGCTCGTACTAAGACTGCGACCAGTTCTTTTCTCACCTGGCGACTATATTTGTCGGAAAGGTACGCGTAATTTCTGCTTTTCCTTTTTTTATCTTATTCAGCTACTGAAATCGTCTAGTCAGCTCAATGTCCAATGTTGATCGAAGCGTAGTACAGTGTATCGCCATCGCCGCTACAGAACGACATAGACATCGACCGATTTCCAATTAATCCGCTGCACTGTAATCGCTTGGCGCAACGGGTGGCGTGTTTTTTTAAGTCTGACTGCCTTTATCTATTTATTCGATTGGATCGGTCAGTTACGAGGCCAGTGGGTTTTCACGAGACGTAAGCCGCTTTTAAGTGGCTCTTGCTGAAGTCTGCGATTTCTTTTCTCATAGTAAATATCTCAAGGCCACTGTGAAATATTTTCCTTGACACGTACCATGTTACGTTGCATATAGTGCACAGGGCGTGTAACTTCTCACATGCAATTTCTTCCTTCCTTTCATCCTCTGCTGCCGCCTTGTTCTTCTTGCTTCGTTCCTTCCTTTCTTTTACACATCGCCACACGTTTTTCCTGACCGGGATTCTTTTGTAACGAACAGCTGGAACCTCGCCAAAAGATGTACCCTAGCTGGCAGAAGTTTCAGAAGCGATTGCCTACCCTCTCCGCTTGGCCTCGTTGCCAATAGCGCAACCAGAAGGCGCAGTTATGAACGAAATACTTTATTCCGAGAAATAGCCAACCGCGTCGCAGATCGAGAGAATCATCCGCGTCGGATGACTGCAGCTTGCTAAAAATTCGCTCCCGCCTCGCGCGGGATCTTATCTTCTCCGGCGTTCTTCAGCGACTGCAGGTTCGTTTAAAGATGAAACGTCGTGTGTGTTTGATAATGGGGCGCGATTATTTTCGCCCTGCTGGAACCTACGCGATTCATTTGCGAGGATCAAGGCGATCTTGACTGCTTCTCGAAGAAGAAACTTCTCGAGAAATTTCCTTATCGCGGTCTGTAGCCAGGTCGAGGCTGATCAACTTTCGCGTGAAACATTTTTCTCCGAGATTATTGGAAATACCAGAAAAATGGTGAACCCTCTGGTAGACCGCGTAGATCTTCAAAATTGTTCGACCACTTTCGATCGTCCCACGTATAGTAGCTACGATATTCTAGGGAATGAAATCGAAGAAACAGGCAGTTCGTGATCGAAATCTTGGACCACAGACTCCGCAACACCGGCAAGCCTTTGAAAAGAGTGGAAAGATTTGTTGCCGAGGGCAAGTGAATAAAATCGTCGATTTAATTAAAGGCAACCGAGCGTGGAATAGTTTTCGTTGGATACGTCAACGATCGGTCAGTATTTCTTCGATGGGTCGCGCGAACGAACGTGACCAGCCAGCCAAATAATTTTCTCTTCCCCTGGGAGAGCAGAGAATGAGAAACGAAAGCGAAGGACAAGAAAGCAGGCTGTGGACGGGCTCTGTGTGTGTGTGTATGTGTGTGTGTGTGTGTGTGTGTGTGTGTGTGTGTGTGTGTGTGTGTGTGTGTGTGTGTGTGTGTGTGTGTGTGTGTGTGTGTGTGTGTGTGTGTGTGTGTAAGAGAGAGAGAAAGGTGATCGTCTTTTCTCTAGCCTCTTCATCGCCGCGGAAACGACTGCCGCATGACCGTTGGTACGCGACTGCAGCCGTTTTCCAGCGTCCTGGTTACTTCTGCTTGATGGCCGATTCTACGTCGAGTGGATCACTGCTGCTGCGGCGCAGTTGGCGACTGCAGCCTGACTTATGGCTACCCGTTACTACTTTAACTACGCTAACTTCGTCTTTACCGTGGCTTCCTCCAAACGAATCGCTCTCTCTCTCTCTCTCTCTCTCTCTCTCTCTCTCTCGCTGATTCGCACGATTTTACATATACACGTACGTAGATTGGATGAAATGACGACAATATTGGAACACCCTTATTAGGTGTCTATTATGCGTATTACCGGGAATTATTTGACTGGAAAACACACTCGCTGTATGTTTATTTCATTAACATTTTAATACAGTGTATAATCGCTCGCTTAAAATGTTTATTTCGTCCTTTGTTTCGCCACTTCGTCGGAAATAATATCATTTGCAGAATAATATACGTATTTGGAAAAGAAACGATTCAATATTTGTTAGCTTCTTCGATATTCAATTTCATCGACGAAGTAAATACGGTTTTCCGTGGTGGGTGAAATTTTTACACCGACGTTTAACGTAAATTCTCAGATTTACTTTAAACGTACTTCTTTATTCGCAATAGCTGCGTGAACGTTAAATTCGAACCGAACTCGGAAGCATAAATTTTCTATGCTGGTGCCCCGACTTCTTTAAAATTATTCAACGATCTCTCGCCTCGCAGCAAGCAGTTTAGTGAGCGTACGTGGAACATGCATGGAAAATCGAGCTCTGACATCGTTTGATGTGGGTTTAATCCCCATAAGTAGTGCAATGAATAGGATAGAACAGGGTTAGAACAAGGCTGAATGGAGTAGAACAGGGTAAACATAGGATGACGAAGCGTAGCAGGCACAGAAGCGTAGAACACAAGAAGATACCAAGCTGCTTGTGTAATGCAAGTAGGAAGTATACTCTATTTCCCACTAGACTGCTAATGAAACATTATCAATCAAAATTCAAGTATGGTGATACACAGTGGGGTGAAACGTTATAGCGGCGTAAGCGAAGATTCTGAGAATTGGAGTTTGGAAAATACAAGTAAAAATACAAGCGTCGCCTACAAAAAGTACAAAACGATCTCCAAGAGAAAGCTTAAAATTCCAGCACTTTTCGAGAAGGTGAACGTAAAGCTGCTCCTTCGTACGAAGCTCCTTTGCCCGGAATTTTCGTTTTGTTAAATCTCTTTTACCCGGAGATCTCGATAAGTCGAAAGCTGTATAAGTCGAAGAGTTTAGCTCCTCCCTCGAGACTCGTGCTACCGAGGTCCGACCGTGCTAGTTCGATCAAACTACACCGATATCCGCTCCTACTACCTGCGCGCTTATTTCTGTCCTCGATCCTAGCTGCCGTTCGCATAAATGGATTTCCACTGTACTAACTTTCCTTTCTGAAATCTGTTTCAGGTGAGGTGGGCAAGGAGATGTACATAGTGAACAGAGGCAGGCTGCAGGTGGTGGCTGATAACGGGAAGACAGTGCTGGCTACCCTTAAGGCTGGTTCCTACTTCGGGGAGATCAGCATTCTCAATATGAGGACTGCAGGTAAAGAGTGCGGTAAATATTCCAAGCGGACCAGGGGCCCGTGAGCTGTCCCCCTCGTATTTCACGATCACGTTTTCACGATTCACGTTCTTACTACTCTGTGAGAGGGCAACCCGTCGAGCCGGTATGAGCCGATCTTCAAACCCAACTTTCTACTAACGATCATCTTTCTTTACTCTTGTACTTTCTCTGTCACCGACATTCCTATTGTCGATTTCCTCCTGCTACTTGCGCTCCCGACGATCACGCAACGAACAAGCAAAGACGTTATCGCGTTAAAATCGAGTTGTGGTTTAGAAATACGTTCGTCGTAATGCGTTAGGCGATGACAATGCGCGAATAGGATTTTAGACACAGGACAGTTGATGCGATAGAGTTTTGATCAGCCGCACTGGTTAGGTAGAGGAAAGTGTCTTAAATACTTTTATTGACTCAAACTTCGTTGCAATATTGACTTTTAAAAGATTTTTGATAAGTTTGTATACTAACTCGTAAACTAAAAATATAATACATTTAAAACTGCTTTTTTCGAACATACATTCGCGGACAAAGCAATCAGATTTTTCGTTACAACGGTATCGACATCACGGCTATTGTGCGTTCAATGAATTTGAATAACCAACACACACTTTTGTTACCTCGACGCTCGAACAGCGCTCTTTGTGTCTCTATTTCAATATTTTTCGTTTGTTGCTGCTGAACAGATTTAACAAATCTGGTTGACTTCCGTTGAAATTACGAAAAAGTCGCTCGTAATATGGGCCATAAATATTCGATGCATTGAGGAAAGGAAACAAATACTGTATACGCAGAACATTTAAAACATCTGATGCAAAATACCAAATCTAAAAACCCGAACGAGTGCAGCATCGTATTGCCAATTACTGCGAAAGTCGATCAAGTAGATTCATCAAAATTACACCGATTGAACTAATATTAATTTTCCTATTCTAGCGGTTAGGTCATGCCAAGTCAGGCACCAGTCAAGAGGTTTTCACTTGACTTGATCGAACCATCTACTGTGAATGAACATTAGCTTCCATTGGATTACGTATAAGCGATTTTGACCGGTGCCTGACCTGACGTAACCTGACCGTAGTGTGATCGCCAGTGCGAATCAAGGTTTAAAGAAAAATCGATAGGGCGAAATCGTTACGAGATCGTCGATGCGTATTGAACAAGGCCCGTGACACGTATTGCCCTTTAGCCTTCGACCGTCTGTTTTTATCGATTATTGTCTTCCAGCCGATAAACCAACACAACCTACTGAAACGTAATAGATATCGTACGAAAATAAATGATACTTTATAACGCTGGGGCCTCTGTGCACGGCCTCGGCCGTGATAAAAATACCGAGCATTCCGAAAATACGAGAGACAAGGCCGAAAGCGGGAGAAAATCAATCGTGGGTCGTGTCGGTCGATCGATCCAACCGAACAAACGTATACAGTAACTCACGAAAGTATTTGGACACCCTTTAAAACGGAATAACTTTTTTAATATTGGACCGAACGACTTGAGCTCTTTTCGAGAAGTTAGACCGACTAGTTGGTAATTATGCAGAAAGGGGGGAGGGGGGCTTCAACTACAGTTTCGTTTCGTTGAATTTCGGCTATGTCGTAAAGCGGAAGTTCTTGAATAATGTGCACTTTGTCCGAAACGTGGGACGATCGTGGTTCGAAAGTTGTGACAAAAAGAAAGCGGTAGTTACATTGCATTTGTTCCAATACAAGTGGCTGAAGATGAAATTGCGTAAGCATTTGCGTAGGCATTTGCGTAGGGTTGCAGTTCTAATAGCGGTAAGTTATGGTTGAGTTACGTTAGACTAGGTTAGGTCCCATGGATGGTTGGATTGGTAAAAATTTACCCTAACCTAACTTTTGATCGTCTAGGACAAAGCGCACGTTGCTCAGAACTTTTCCTTCTATAACGTATTCCAGGGACGAGCTCATTGGAGTTAAGTTCCCCATTTCTGCACAATTACCGACTAATTTAATCGATGATGTGTAAGAAAAAATGGCGGCAAAATTGCAGTTGGTCGGAATCGCGAAGAAAATGGCGAAGATCGTTTTTACGATCTTTTTGGTGATACAGGAAGGGACACGCTTCAACGAGATTGAAATATGTTGCCAAGGTTAACATTCTGAAAAACTTTTCCCTGCGCGTATAAGCGCCGCCCGATCTTCGTTTCCGAGATATTCGCGAGAAGCTTCGACTAAATTTAGTTTCCATCGCACTTCTTCTGACACATAGATGGCCGCATTTTTATATAGCTCAACCTAAACTTAACTCATTGATGCTAGTCATCTTCAATATTTTAATGAAAGAAGATAAATCAATGGGTTATAGGTTAGGTTAGATCCATACCCGTAACTCTACCATACTTCGTTTTTATTTCATGCGATTTTGTAAGTGTATCGTAAATTCGATTATTATTTATACATCCTGCCCAACATACTTCTGTGTGTAACTCGAAAACTAAGGCGTATCGTTAGATTACGTGTGGAGGACATGTACACATATCTGCTGACTCTAATTGGAATTATTAGTATGCACGCGTCGAACAAACCGATAAGATATAGCGTCACATTTCCTACATCGATAATCTCGTTGAAGATCGTTCCACGGCCAGCATTGGAGGCCGTCTAATCGTCTAATAATCGCCTAATACACCTACTGCTGTAACCTAACTCATAATCCATTCATTTTTCCTTTTTATGTACGCGATATTAATCTCTCCCATAGATGAGTTAAGTTGAGGTTGATCTACGTAAAAATGCGGCCACCGGTTCAACAAACACCTCGGAAACTGAGACCCAGCGGTAGGAACACGATTAGGAAAAAGTTGTTCAGAGTGTTGTCCTTGACAGGATATTTTGAGCTGATCGAATTCGGTGAAATGCGCCCTGTTCTGTACGCTATAGTGTCCGAATACATGGTAAATACATGGATCAGGACTCGTGCTCACTGTACCGTGCTCTACCGTGCGTGCATCGGAGATAAGAGCGAGAACCAGGCAGTGCGAGTGAGACAGAATAGATAGAGTGTAATACCAGCGATTGTAACCATAACCCGAACCCAGTCCAGCTCTTAGTAATACGATACCGTAGAGTCAGGTCATTTCTTACTCCCGATCACATATCACGTATTTCTTTAGTTTAGTTAAAAATTGTTGCTCAAATATAACCATATCCGATATCATTCTCATCGTACGAATCTTGGTAATCTGACCAAGGCCATCTCGTAACGATATAATGGAAGGTAGAAAAGATTATATTTTTCTCATTCCGGTAATTCGATATCGGGTTGAATTACGATCATACGGTGATCGATACGGATCATAGATATCACCGAGGCCTGCCTCGAGCCAGCAGTTCCAGGAATTGGTGAGGATAACTTCCGGCTATATGTACGGACAAATTTTTGATCATGTACTCGGAATTTTGGAAAATACATTTATGCCAGTAGATGAACTTCTAAGCATGTACACCAATACATAGCTGCAATTGCAATCTTTTTTTTTTTTTTTTTTTTTTTGAAGCTTTTTTACACTTCATCCAGTAAACTAATGAAACTTCTCAAAAGAAACTCAAATCGTTTGGTCCGTTATTAAAAAAGTTATTCTGTTTTAGTTGGTGTTCAAATAAAAAGGTCACATAAAAGGGTGTTTCGTGAGTCACTGTACTTTTCTAGTCACTCCTTTTTTTTATCATTTCTGTTTAGACACTCTTGCTTTCGTAGTAACATTAGAATACCTAGTTTAGATTTGACCCATTTGGAAACTGGACATGCTCTTTCAGCATTCTTTCATCTTCTTTCTGGTTACGTTTGCCGATCGATTTGCTTCTATGACATGCTGAAACATACATTACCCGTGATCTATCTGCGGAAGGAAATATTTGCGAGTCATGTGTGCGAAACAGGCCATTTTTTTATCCATCGTTTGTACGGGGGACTTTGAATTCGAATGAACATTAATTACCGAAGTTTTTTTGCGAATATCTCGCATCGTTTCTGATGAACTGTAATAAGTTATACGTTAATTCAGTCTAATTATAATCATCGATATAACTGAAATAGAATGGTCAACGACGAATAAAGAATGTTGTCTTCTCGCGTAGAAACAAGGGGCAGAGTATACAAGTTAAATATATCTGGTAAATATTTCCTTCGCTCACGTTCATTTCCATATTTTTCTATTTTATTACCCATATCAGTGCACTATTTAAATACCTATATCTTATTATCTTATTATATTTTTCACGATTCTTCTCTACCATTTTTCAACGTAGTCTCTTAATAATTATTGTAACTTATTGCTGCAATGATTCGTGCCCACGGATGTGACTAATTTGCACTGGAAAATTACATTACATTGCAACAATATATTTTTTATCGGAGCAAGGAATACATTTCGATTTATGATATCGCGTACATTACGTACACGAACAAAAGTATATTTGCATTTCAGTCATCGATAGAACATTCGTCAATTAGTTTTGAAATAAGTACATGTTTCTCCAAGTACGTGTTTGCCAACGTACAATACAAATAGGTACTTTGCATGTTCGAACATTATGTATACACCCGCGAATAAATCGAATCTTACCCCTTTTAGCTCTAGCAAATAAATTACAGTAAATTATTCCCTTTTGCCGTTTTACCAATTAAATCCCACTCACCATTGATAATTAATTCGATATGCAATGCATCAAGAGTGGTGTTTCCATTTCTTGAATATAAATGTTTTGTAATTAACAGTAAAGGAGCGACATATATACATGTTATGTGAAAAAGAGGTTATGTGCAAATGAACCATGATTCGAAATTGACCATTATTTTACCATACATATTATTAAATATGTATGCTTTTACGCTCTCAGTCTCAAACACATTAATGCTTCTAAAATATGTATTTGATAAGAATTTTATACTTTTTATACAAGAACTTACACAACACCTTCGAATGCTTTCACTTTCACAATTTTTTCATTGTGATATTATAAAACTCTGATCTAATTTTTTCAAAATATCACGTATACTTGATTGACATAATTTCTTCGTTTCTACAGTTTTTGCCAGCAATTATATTTCTTCTTATATTTGTAGAAATCATTGGTATCGGAACTTAAATGTTTTAGAGGCTAAACTGAGGCCATTAATTAAATCACTGTATTATCAAAACTAATCTGAGATTCGTTTGTTAAGCTTTTTTTAGAATTCTATGTACTCTTCAAACTCTCCACGGATAAAAATAATGTAAAATTGCGTAGATATCCGCAGTGTACACATAACATATACGTATCACATCACATGACGCTCTTTATAACGATAAGAAAACTTGGTCCCATTAAAGCACACACACGATACATAGATATAAAACATCACGTAGTTTGTCGGTTTTCAATGAAATTTTGTCGAGCATGATTTTTACGGCTTATGAGCCAAGGTTATGCTTTGATATGGTTTTGAAGTTGTATCGTTAGGTAACATCGGCGTGTAAGGTAGCCTTCAGCATCGACATATTCACAACTGTCGCCCATTTAACAACACAGCACCGGCGCGACGTTCGGCTGTCCACGCGTCAGTAATGGTAGATTTTTCTACTTAAAAAGAATGACCGTAATAGCACTGTTGCTTGACTTCGGGAACAGGATTCGAAGCTTTAAAACTCTCGAGAGTCTCGATTCACATCGCTAATACCAGAATGAGAAAGCGTTATACATATCCTATTGGTCGTCTGCCAAACGACGTCACTGTTCGCTCGATCACAAAGATTTATAGCTTCTGACGACGAGTCGAAATAAAGAAGAAGCAATAGCGAGTTACTTATTTCACCATAGAAGCCAGCTGCGTGTTTCGAGTTAGAGGAGGCCAGCTTCTTCCTTCGTGTCGGAAAGCGCCGGTTCATTTCGAGCAAATCTCACGAGATACCCGGGTGTCTCATAAGTTAGAGTCCCGTTTCAGATCCCATTACTACGACTCAGGATTGCTATCGAGTGGGCAAGGAGGAACGTACGTCAGTGCTGTGCTGTGCTGTTGTCGTCAAGTGGACGCACTTCTGTTAATTGGAATACATGCAAATAATGTGAATACGTGGATGCTGGTCTGGTGCCATTCAGGCCATGCGCTGTTGGATGGGCGACGAGCTTTACACGACCGATGTACGATAGCGGAACGATCGGTCGATCGATCGGTTCCGAGCGGATACAACAGAAAGCTTGACGCATCTCGATAACCAATAAATGGCTACATCGACGCAGGTAACCGGCGAACAGCCAGTGTACGTTCGGTGGGCTACTCGGACCTCTTCGTCCTCAGCAAGAAGGACATGTGGGACGTCCTGAAGGAGTATCCTGCGGCTAGGATCCGACTGGAGGCCATCGCGGTGAAGAGATTGGAAAAATACAAGAGGGCTCCTCTCGAGAAAGGTAAGAACTTCTAAGACTTAATTCTATGACTTTCCAACGACCTCGCGTTTCATCGACTCTCTGCTACGGCGATCTTCAACCGGTGCAAATATAAGTAGTGCAAATGTAATCTGAATCTCAGTAATCAGTTTTCAGAAATCAATCGAGATGGAAATGGGTTGAAAATCGCTGCTCCATAAGCAGACTTGTGCTTGCTCGTGATATGTTGCTTCTTACGGTTTTTGATCCGAAGTCTGCTGATTAATGAATGACGTGGGAAGATTAGCTTCGGTATAATTGACAAATAACGCGCGACACTGGTCCGTTCAGCGATTCGAGTCAGTAGAGGTAAACAGAACATTTGCCTGCTAGGCACGTGATAGACGCAAGGGACTTCAGCTGTTGGCTGGCAAACGTTCGGTTCAGAAGCGGTTTACGTGGTTTATTGTTAGGATTTGCTGTCGCTTCTAGGGTCTGTGATACAGCGTTTGAAGTCCGTGTACCTCCACCGGCTCGATTCGTTGGACGCGCTATAGCAATGACTAAATAAGTCCGTTAATGACTATAAATAAGATGAAATGTATAACGTATACGTACGTGGACAGAAGAATATACAGCATTTGTCGCAAGTATACGGGATGAGGCTAGCAACTGGGCTGGACTATAGAAGAAAATTGTAGAGGACAATTTTGCATTGTTTATCAAAAGAGGTTTGGGTTAGGTTTGGGTTAGGTTTGGGTTCGCGCAGCGGGATTTTTTAATCGAATCCTGCGATCTTGTTTGCGTCGACCGATTCCTCGTACTATTCCGAACAAAAAAAAATAGAATATTAGGATACGATGCTGGAAAATGGTGGCGATGAGGACTTCGCGTGGTTCTTTTGTTCCGAACGTAACAATGGGACTACTGATTGACTTTTAAATCTGTCCTTCCGTAAAAAACGAAAAATGTTCGCTGAGTGGAATAAAAAGACGACTCGCGTTCTTCGTATCAGGCTTCTACGCCAGTCAGTCGTAGATCGACAGCTGAACGTGTTCTGCCCTCGCGAATTTCCTTGATCTAAAATTCCCGCGAACTACGTTCAAGTCGTCGTAATCTCGCAGCGAAAAAATGTTGCTGGAACAGCAACGTTTCGAATCTGGATAAATATCTTCTACGTGTATACACGCACGCGTGTATAGTTGGCAAATGCAAACGAGTTGAAATGTAACTCTGCGTTAACAGCAATTATAGCCGAATCTGTCTACCCACTTAGCAGCGATTACATAGTTTAGAGCGGAAGTTAGCACCGAGATGCGATTTACTTATTAATTTGCCCTCATATACAGAGTATTCTGCAACAGATGGTAGAAAATTTTAGCAGCCGCTTCTGCGAGTCAAAATGGCACAAAAACGAGGAACGGATATGTCGCGTTTTGTGGCTTTGTCCATTAGTTATTTAAGTCTTTCATCGTTTTACTCGAACGTCACACGGACGCATCGAAAAGAGTAAATTTTAGATTCCTAACTCTCGCGACAACACGTGCGTTGCTATACGCTCGTCAATTTCAAAATCGTAATATTAGAATTCTGCTGTTTGATCAAGAAGCGATATTAGAATCAGAAGATGAGCAAAAATATGGAATCTGTGAATCCACGACACGCGCAAAAATACGTTTGCATCATGCGTTTCAACATGTAAAAACGCAAATACTGAAAGGTCCACCTCGGCTGGGTAAATAAACCACAGAATGAAAAATGTTGCTAGTGGATGTAATAAATATCCACGATCACTATACGTGTCAAAAATTCTGGCCCGTGATACAGCCAGTCACGCGTGTCGATTCGGACCTTTTATTCTATGACGTGATTGAGTGACCAAAGGAACAGAAGTACAAGCGATTCATGGTTCTACGTATGCAGAGAACGAACGCTGCCATCGAAGCTACAATAGCTGGAAAAAGGTTATCGTAAAAGCAGTTTTCGAAGAAGAATTATACGTATAACTTCGTAAAGGAAGAGAACGATGTTTAAAATTGTTTGGCGACTCCAGCAATATTATAATTTTTATAGTTTTTAAAGGCACACAGTGTGGATTGTTTGAAAAGTTTGAAATAAGCGATGAAAGGTGAAATTCCATGGAATTTGGAACTTTAATAATAACGAAAAGACTGGGAAAATTTAATTCTGGTAAAATTTAATTCTCGAATAAATAATAATAATAATGAAGTTTGATAGAAATTGTAACTCCGATAGAAGAAAGTTCGATATCCAGAAATCGAGGGTCTAATTTTTACTAATTTTCGATTTCTCGGATTTTTCGCTAATCATCTCTTTTCGTGATATGATCTCTTTCGTGAAAAAGTTCTTGATCCACGGTGCGTCGCCGGCAGAAACCCGTGGGGTTTCGATTAATTAATCCGAAAGTTGAAAAGCGAACGAGCACAGCTTATCATCCTGTTCGCCCTGGCGTCGTTCTTTCGCTGAAAGAAAGTTGCTGTTGTTACGAACTTTCGAACTGGCGAATCGCATCGTCTGTATTTATGTGTATACGCGTATGAAGTTCGAGATGGCGAAGTGCCGTACACGCACACTTACACGGACACACACGCGCAACTCAACAACCGCAGAGGCAGCACTGCCGCACAGCTGCACAATGAGAAAGGCGGTGGCTTAATTAAAGAAGCTCGCCGTGGTGAAAATGGGAGGCGGTTAGGCGGCATTGCCGAAGCATTGCAAGCAGATCCGCGAGGCCTGTTCTCCAACAAAGGACTCGAACTCAGAACAGAGCGAACAAGCTTGAGACGAATTTCGAGAGGAAAAAAAAAAATAGGAGAAAAAGGAGATCGCACTTGTCATGGTAACTCGACGTAGAGTAACGAGGATGTTGTTCGCGTATTTGCTTTGTAGTATTGGAAATATGAAGTTGCGTTTCAGCTCGTGGAAAGCTGTCGAGCTTGCAACGGATTGCATCTTTTAGGTAGAGCCGGATTCTACCGGCTGAAACCTCCACGATGACCTCCCCAGACGCATTAGCAGCAGCCAGAAGGAACCAGATTATCTAGATTATCTGAATTGTCTAGATTGTCTATATGGTGTAGATTATCCAGCACGTCTAAATTATCTGACCTATCTAACCTTAACGACGGACTGCGTCTAGTGGAAACTTGGGCGCCTCTCTGGTTGAAAGATTTACGTCTAGTTAGCAATATGGTGGAATTACTTGGATCATTATATTGAATTTTCGTTTAGCTCGACGTGGTTGATTATTGTGTAGCGGTTTCTACTCTGTAAGAGGAAATTCTATCTTTGCGTATAACGTAGCCAATTAAAGTGAAATGGTATATCATTAACGTTACAACGAAATTCGATGGGCAAGCTGGATCGATTTCAAACGCGTTCGTGAAAGCAGAATTCCAACACGAGGCTACCGTTCGCGATAATGTTACGATTGTAAGTTCTCGTTAAGTTTCGAAAAAAATGTATCCGCGTGAAACGGAAGAACGTAATTCGGTTGATCGGTGCAGGCGTTTTAGAAACTTTCAGCCTATGCGAGAATCATAATGGAAAATTTATTTAAGTACCAAATATATCAAAACTCTATAACATACACCTACTAAAAGTAAACTTTAGTTACAACAATGATTTTACGCGTCTCATTTCCGAGTAGAATCCATTTGGTCGGTGAACTGTCTTATAAAACGATCTACACAAATCTTGAAAAATACTAAAAAGACTTAGCAAAAACAGCACTGTTACTCGCACATACCAGAACACTGTCGAAGTACCTTTACAAAGCTTAATTTAAAATTTATGCGAAAGTATCAAACGCGCTCGAACTCCGCATAAACAAAGTAAAACTCTAGCTCTAGACTTAAAGTTCTAAAACTAAGCAAACTTCACCACACACACCTCCTTCTCAAACAGATTTCATTTATAACGATCTAACTACGGCTACCTCACAAAAAAAAAAAAAAAAAAAAAAAACAATCAGTCTGCATAACTCCTGAGAAAAAAAGCGAGAAAAAAAGAAAGCTAAAAGACACACTCTCAAACAAACTACAAGCCTTTCCAAAACTAAAAGCGACACTGTTTCTGCGACAAGCGAACTTCATACTTCTGGCATGTGACGTTTTACGCCCACGATACGAACTTTCAGCTGCTATGGGACGATGCCAAAGCACGCCAGGGCTCGTGGAGTCACGAGGTCGTATACCGCTGGAGGAGATGTGGGTTTCGCCGGTGGACACCAAGTCCACTCACGCGTACTCGGCTGGCCACTCGTTGTTCTCCCCCAGCCCTAGTCCGGTGACGTCGCGCGGCTTGCCCAGCACCGGCAGCAACGTCAACGCGAGCAATGTTGCGAGGAGCATGGATAGTCCAATGAGTGCCACCAGCAGCGGCCACAGCAGCGAGGATCAGACCGCCAGGGCACCGCAATCCGCGGCCACACAGCCATCCGCCGGCAGACAGTCCACCCACTCTGGCAAGTATTTCATCTTGAACGCCACCGACTGGAAATATACGCCCTCCTTGTGAATTCTTCGACCCCGATTCTCTTTCTTAACTCTCGGACCTTCAGATTGAACGCATTTTTCCTTCGTGATTTAATGGACGTTAAATCACCAAGGAATCTTCTTCCTCTTCCGTTGGAATCGAAGCTTCCATGCCTGATGCACGGTATCCTTTGATTTACTGGTCGATTCACCTTTAAAGGCTACCCATCGCCAAGAAAGAATTTGTTAGAATATCAAGATAAAAGGAATGAATGTTTGAAAGTGCGAATGAGTTGCGAACTCGTGATCATTTTTTGTAGGAAGTTTTATTTTTCCCGATATCTGCTACGAAAGTTTATCGAATATACGCGTTTGGCATAGAGTTGGAGTATGATTTGGCTGTGATATTCAAGGTCCGAAAAAATTGTTACCTGGGAAGGAAGGAACCACTCGGATTACCTGTTGTTCATTATGATCCATGCACCGTAATAGCGATTTCTCTGTCAGTTGTCCATTGTTCGTAGAAGAAATCGTAAAGAGTTGTTCGTTTCGTGATATTACGAAATTTTTATGGATAATCCAAACTTAACCTAAACTCAATCTAAACGTAGCATATATGGATATTAAAAGCAACGTTGGAAGGATAAGAAAACGAGATTTATTTGCGTAAGAGTTGCATAACGAAGTGTTGAAAACAAAGTTCACAGATACAGAAAAGTAATCAATCTGACCATGACAATGATATCGGAACCCTGTCATGAAATGGTTTTAATTATAAATGATTAAAGTTCGCGTTTCAACGGTACTGTCTTCCATTAATTAAACGACGCTCAGTTTCAATTAAAATTACTTTATTTTATGATACATATACACGGTTTTTCGTATATAAATTATACATACATACATATCTTTTTTTTAAATATACATCATTAAATAATATGAAATATTTTATTCAGTCGAAAAACAATTTATGAGACTGTGCATCTCCTTTAAAGTGTTATTGAACTATTTATAATCATTTTCACGATCTTATGTAATATGTTTTAATATGGAAAGTTCATTGAATATTGAATAAGAGACTTGTTACGTATTAGCAATTTATGCGTGACGTTAGTACTCATCCGTTGTAAACGGGTCGCCGTAAACAGTTCAATAAGGAAATATTGCCTAAATGAATCCAATAAAAAATGAAGTCATTCGTCTAGAACAAGTATGTTTCAACTGGGGGAACTATACATAAAATGTTCGAACAATTTGCAGATAAATTTCTTATTAAAAGATTTATTAATTTCTTTGCTTTTATTAATGACAAATTAAACAGATACGTATAACAAATAATTGGCTGACACGATACGAATAAATTAATTACTTGATATACATTATTTTTTCTAGGCATAACCAGTAGCATGACGCAATTAGTGAGCGAAGGTGCCACGCCGCTTTTAGGCACCAACGAAGCTTTATTGGCTGAAATTAAACGCCTTCGGGAACGTCTAGTTTGTTTGGAGTCTGAAAACGCAGCGATGAGCGCGAAACTGAATCAACAACAGTGGGAGGTTGAGAATCGATTGGCTGAAATCGAGATGCAGATTTGCGGCGCCAGCTCGTCTTCCAGTTTAGAAGATAACAATGAGCGAAATCGAGAAAGTATCATTTAACAAGAAACAAGGCCGCGAGAGCGCGGCAAAACAAAGATAGCGCGAATACGACACTATTTGGCTGACGCTACAGACGACAGGTAAAGTGGTATACCTTATTAGCTGGGTATTTGATCAAATGCTGAAGCATTTATTTCGAAACGCCATTCCTGAGTTTCCAGTTCAAGCAGATTCCGTATAAAATGTAGTATAATCTTTATGATCTCTTCACACGTGTAAACTTTATTACAGGTACGCAGCAGACGACAAAGAAGAACTCGAAGAAACTAGAATCTCTGGTAGATCCAGCGATACGAAATCGATTGGTAGCCTCAGTCAACATTTCTTCGAAAGTGACGAAGATGAGAAATATTACGGCACTTGCAATGGTTACGCCTCCCAGCCTGGCAGCAAGTCAAACTTATTGCTATGCAGTGAATGTGATCAGAAAACCCGTACCTGCACGTACAGACCACAAACGCCTGGCTCCTATTCTAGTAGATACGTTGAAGAACGTTTTGACGATCGACTTCAGGAACCAGGAACTTCCCGCACATACAAAAGTCCGATTCATATGTCTTCTCCTCGGTCGGTGTATCATGATCAAGAGCATAGTGGTCAATCTTCTTCGCCTAGATCATTGTATCGTGATCAAGAGTATCGAAGGGGTTGGCCCAAGAAATACGAACAGGAGCATGACCGAAGAGACTGTGAAGGCAGAGACCTAAAGCAGGATGATGATGATGACAGTCCTGTCTGCGAAGTCTGCCATGGAAATGGTCATGTCGTTCAATGCGAACATTGCGATTTTTCTAGCGAAGGTGATTTAATATGCTTCCGATGTCAGAGCGACGAAGGTTCGTCAAATGGTCAAAATTGCCCTCGTTGTGAAAAAGATGACAGAATATTATCGAATAGAGTAGGATCACAAAGGGGAACAACGTCATCCAGTGACGAAGGAAAGTACCCAGTAGATGCTGTAGTAAAAATTCAGGTTAATGACCACACGATTGATGTAGACTCGGATGAGACACCTGAAAGTGACTTATCAAGTAGTCATCACCACCAAAGGGGTACAATGGACCGACTAGATACTATTGTTGAGGCAAAGGGAGACACTGCCAGTGAAAATGACGAGGAAAACGGCGGTACAAAAATAAATGGAACTAACAGCGCAAGATATCTCAATTATATGATCGTACTGTTTCTGTAAATAACATGGTTATGGTAGCTGCAGTTGAGCTATGGATTATGTTGGTAAATGGAGAGTGTTGTTTCGTTGAAATTAGGAGTTGACAGATGATAAATATAGACACACTTGTAATACTTTATAAGTTTTAAAGTTCTAAATGATTTCATAATAGCTATATACATTTATACCGCACTTATTATAATACTGTTGTAATAACATACTATTTATATGCTAGTAGTATCGATAGTATACTATTATAACATATCTTACTCTATAAAAACAAACCACTTTTTAATAGTACTTCGCTATATTGGATTTAAGCTAAAATGATATAACGCAAAACCTGATAGGCTTCGTCGCAAATCCTTACATCATATTGATATCAAAATATATATATTACAAGTTCCAATAAATATTCATTTAAGAGCTGTTTCAGAATAAAATAGCAGACTGCTATGTTTGTTTCGAGTAGAATTTTCTAATAAAACAAAGTAGTTAAGGATATCCTACTAAAGTCATGCTTCGTCTCTTTGATTATAATTCTCTAATTATTTCTGGTTTGATTATGAAGCACGAAGTAAATGTAAAATGAAACTTGAAACGATTCGCTATATTAAAGTTATGGTTGCTCTAAACATTCTCGAAATGGATAAATAGAAACGAAGGAAATGTTAGATTGAAACATTTCAAACCCTTTTATACGCGTATACTATTTGTAAACTCTCTGATAAACGATTTTTAACAAACATTCGGAGGATCAACTCGCTAATATCCGCAACGATACTCTCCGTCCAAGACGAAGCATTTTCAAAAGTGCTAGTTCGCTACACGAGAGACAAAATCTATTGATTTGAATCGTGTCAAAACTTTTCAAAATGTTCCGTGCTTCACAGGTTGCTTGACATCGAAATTCGTTGCCGTATGATATTTTCGGCGCCATGGCTCAACTCGCATGTAAATAAACTGCCAAAGGAACATTCATCCGTATATCGTAGGGCCGTATAGGTTAATAGATAACTTATAATGTTTAAAATGCTACTTGAGAGAATGAGGAAGAAAGAAAGATCGAACGAGAGAGTGGAGAGAAGAAAGAGAGAATGAGAGAGGGAGAGATGTTATATTACGTTCGACACGCGCAGTGTTGCCATGAGCTGAGATCCATAATGCAACGATCGACACGATTCCATGCGCGACTTTTAGAATGGGTTTGTGCAGAAATCGTGCTCGTTTTAACTACGTATCTGTATCGTTTTTTTTTTTTTTTTTTTTTTTTTTTTTTTTTTTTTTTTTTTTTTTTTTTTTTTTTTTTTTTTTTTTTTTTTTTTTTTTTTTTTTTTTTTATATAATTTGTTCCTTTTAAATGTTTTAGACCGAATTCGCTTTCTTTCCCTTAAAGTAATCTTCATCGTTAGTATAGAAGATAGGATTACAATGAATAAAAAAGAAATTAGTTTATTTATTATATATATCGTTTATTACACGCAGTTATCGAAACAAATTGAACGTATTAATTGGAAATATGTGATCTGTGTTCGACTTCAAATATTTCATTTATCAACTGATAAAGATTTGTACACAAACCTGAGTAACACATGTTCGGGACCAACTAAAGCCACCATCTGCATCGCTGCTTCCGTCTTCTGCTTTCATTTCCGGTCATTAGATTTCATATTTTAATAGCGTAGATAACTTGTATATGTTTCACTTATTGAAATTCTACGTAATAATTTCTGTTCAATGATACGCGTTGGTTAAAGGAAAGATTTATCACGAAAATAGCGCTAAAACATTCACCAGATAATTTACACGATCGAATTGAATCTCACTATTGTACGTGTAATTTTATTTTTTTACACATCTTTCCTTTCGATGTGCCGAAACCAAACACGTAGGAATTACGAACGTGAATATATTTCAACCAGAGCAAAGCATTCATAACGAGTCGTATTATCAGCTTCGAAAGTTTCAATTCAGACGAACGACGATAGAATTCCTTGTCCTCGTACTAACAAACCATTTCTCCTCGAGGGCCTCAACGGGACCGAATTTCTCCAGATTCGAAAAATCGAAACGGGATCACAACCCTTCTTCCCTATTTCCCCCATGTTTATAACATTACATTATGTTTATAATATAATACGATTTCACAATCGACATTTCGAAATTGAAATCGCATCGATAATAACTAACATTGCAAAAACCAGTCGCAATCCTTGATATAGCCTTCGAGAAACAAAGTTCAAAAGTATCTTTCCTCGAGAATTATTTAGATAACGTAAAAAGGTGCGAAAAGAAAAAGAAAAACACCACACTCGTTAAATATCCGTATCAATCGTGGGGGAAATAAATTGCAGACTCGCCCGTTTGTATTATAGAGACACCTAAGAAGAAGGCGGTGTAAATCCTTCGAACTACAAAATACGAAACGATTTGTAATAAGGATAGCGACTTTTTTAGTATTTACTGACCATCGAATAGACTTTAATAGTTAAATACATTTTTTTAACGTTCACTTCCCACTTTGTAAGCAGATCGCACGTTTACCGCTTCAACCGACGAGATTTCCATTTAACGAAGGAAAAAACGCGTAAATCTCAAAGACGAAAGGAGAAAGGGAGGCAGGTAGAGAGGAAACGCGCAAAGGGTATATCGCATAGTTATCTAGCTAGCTTCGAACACTATCGAGGGACGTATTTCATGCGAAAGATTCCGCGGGATTAGACTTATATCAATCTACAAATGATATTCACAGCGACAGACATTATCAAGAATACACCGCAAAGTCTAAGCGACTAATCGTTAAGATACACCAGTATCCGAAAACCTACCTTACCTTGAAGCAAGGACGTAATAACTCGAAGGGTTGAACAAGTTACATCGTATTGTCAGGATGTTTAAATTCTGGAAGCTATTAAAATGAAATACTTGTGCTGTGTACATATCGCGAAGTCGGATTTTCTCTATATACTTGTGTAAGCAAAGAAGATTTACGAATTTAAGGATTAATTGAAAGAGTTAGTGGTTAACCGTTTGAAGAGAAATATTTGCTTCTCTTAGCATCAGAGCTGCTCTTCCTTTATAATTTCTTTTATATCGTTGTTATCGAAAGGAATTCTCTTCTGGTAAATAAAAAGTAATAAATATATTAATAATGTTACTAATGGTATAACGTTTAAAGGATTAGAAGGTCAGAGTAGGTCGAGTTACGTCGTCCTTGCGACGAGGTATCGGGTGTACTATTCTACTGCCATGTTCTAAAACTAGGAAGAACTTTGAAATCATTGAATACCTAGTCCTATACATCATCGCAAGATCATTACACAGCAGACACTGGACGATTAAACTCTCTCTCTCTCTTCGTTTTATAAAAGTTTCACACGCGATTGCATTTATTTCTGATCGAGTGTCGATTTATTGGCGGTGCGCAACGCCGTAAAAATCCATTTTGATCGTGGATGCAATTGAAGATATATAACAGCATCGCTGGCGACTACGATAAAACGGAGAGAGAACATTCAATCACATTCGAATAGGGAGAAAAGGAGTGCGTTTAATCAGCCTTACTTATACAATTATTATCTACATTATTGTACTAAATTTATAAGCATGATTTGTGTACGTATATGTATGTCGACGTACTTTTGATTATAGCCTTGAGAGAATGCTGTGGACAACGATAATCTCTGAGCAACGTACGGCTTGGTGTAGTATGTTTCCGGATAACTATCGTACCTTCAGTTACAAGGAATATGTTGTGTATCTATTTTTGTTGCTTGATACTCCTACCCATTTATAAATCTAAAATTCTAGGCTATTTAAATGGCTGTGATACGTGTACGTTGATAATTTATTATTACTTGTTACCAAACATGTACCTAGTACTTTACGATGATTTATCTGTATCGTTTATATCGTTTATATTGTATCGTTTATGTATCGTTTCTATATGTCATGTATTTCTAAGCTGTCTACAAATACGCTAGGAAGCGATATCCTTTGATTATTTAGCCAGTTGCTCCGAGTCATCTTATTTCATAGTGTAAAATATTCCAGAGCACAGCATTGAAACTGCTGATGAACAATTTATGACTTTACCCGATATTATAAGCCTTCCAATATCTTATCATGTATTAATATTGTTTCAGAGATACTAGATTTATAGTTGAACACTTTAGGCTCCATCTTCAAGAAAAGTGTCTTACCTATACATGGGCGAACAAAATAAAATGATACCCCATTAACGTAGCTCCTAATTCGGTATTTCTATACGCTCCTTTTTGTTATTTCTCAATTTACTGAAACCCATCTACTTAATTAAAAGCAATGTATATCGAGAAAGGTGTGTATATATAGAAGTTTCATTCACGACGATAGAATATCAGGATGGCGCGGTAAAGGGAAACAAAGATCAGAATGTAGTGTCTCTGAAACCTTGGAACGCGGGCGAGGGGCGAGTTCGACGATCCGCGAGATCGAGCTCGCTCCTGCTCGCCTTAGTTTTTATTCGATTTTGAGAAACTCGAATTTACACGATCGATAGAACTAACTCGGATGATCTTCGCGGTATAAATCTCCTCACGACTGTTTGCATGATATTGATTTTATTGAAGATGTTTATCGGTGTTATAAAAGAGCTGAGACGCGCGTGAGTGCAGATGTCATAGATGTCTCGCATTGTAGCGGACACGATTCGTGAAAGTTTGTTAATAATCATGTGACGTCGTCCGATCGGCAGGTCGATTCCCGTTATACTATCCGATTAATATCTTATGCATGGAAACCTCCCAATCGCCTAATTGATATTGTTACGCGTGTTGTATAATTTCGTTTAAGCGAATATTGGACAAAACGCACGGACACTCGGTGGAACCACGTACGTTCGGGACCGACGGTTCGAAATACTTCGTCGACTAGTGATCCTTGCGAGAATTTCTCTAATCATTTTGTGGATCATCATCCTCTTGCGCAATGATTTTGAACTTGTGCCAAGATTCACCACGACCGTCTTCCTCACACTCTTCTCCAAGTGTATTTGTCAATGTTCGCCAATCCTTGTCGTTGGATACTAATTTCGTTTTTACGTCGTGTGTCTTCAGTTGTTTAATTAATACCAATTAGTACCAAGAGTCTAGGAGATAATAATGGATAAGTATTTATGAATATTATTTACGAATAAGTGCCAATATTATACAGGAAGTATATTTGTTACATGTATTCACAAGATTTTATAAATAAGAGTATTAATCGTCAATTACAAATACAATTTAACGATTTATTTTATATTGAATGAATGTTTACCTGCTTTACAACCTATAATCTTGCTTCTGTGGATTCAAGAAATTTATTCGCATTGAAATTACAAAGATTTCTTTCGCGGCAACTTTACACGCGTAATATGTAGATATTTTTGACATTCATAAAGTTTCTTAATGGTTCTTTTAACTAAAATGGTTCTTTAATATATATATATATATATATATATACACTGTATCGTAATGTGTCTGTTTTCCACAAAATGATTCAGAAAATTCTTAATTTACAATTTTTGGAGTTTACGTAATAATATTAGGCCAGTTCATATCAAGTGATTTATTGTGTGTAAATAGTTCGAATAACGTAAAGAATATTGTTCAGAATTAAGTCAAAATTATTATACATGTTGGTAAATTAGAGGTATTTAAATTATTTATTTGTTACACATATTCGGCTCATAATTCGCATGGGTTTCAACAACCATCAGATCTCTAAAAAGTAGATTATACAAATTCGGGAAGCATATATGTAATGCTATTCTTTGCGGGACTGTGTGACCCGAAATGAATGTTACATTTCAATAGATATTATTAAAATATAAATAGTTTTTAAATGTTTGGTTTCAGTATTCTATATAATGTTACTACCTTTATGTATCCCACGCTTTTTATCAATGAAATAATCCAAAGAATGAAGATATCTGAAGAGATAAAATCTCGACGTAGAGGTGAGGAGAACAGCAGGGTTAAACTTACTCAAAGATAATTTTAAAATAAGCAGTATAATTTCGTTGGCTCACATACGAGTGATTTTTTTCATATATTATATAAACAATGATTATAAATGGCAATGCTTTTAAGCAATCGTCGTTTTCTTCGATATATAATTACTTTTGTCTTACGATTAAAGATATCTATCATCTTTTGAGCTGAATATGTCTGAAAGCACTGAAACGTTTCAGTCTAATCATTTCTTCAAACGAGGAAATCGACTTCGGCTTTCGAATGAAATTCTCAATAGTTTATCCTTAATCGGCTCGATTTATGTATCGATTAATCATTAAAAATTAAACGTATTTCCGTATTTTTGTCATCTTACTACCTCGGTTTCTTATCGCGGCGCTCTAGCGTTAAAATAAGCTATCCGACAAAAATAAAAGGGGGAAAAAAAAAGAAGAAAAAGTAAGAGGCGAGTCTCTTAATGAATGGTCACTCAGGAATAAAGTTATAATGTAATAACGGTTGCGATATTGAATATTAACATTTAACGAACAACTTTTTGTAAATAGGAGTATAATTATAAATAAATATAGATATATAATGATGGATATATATGATAATAGTATGAACATGTATAGAAGCTGCGTGCAGGGTTACAAAAGGCGTCGTGCGATCGGAGCGTCGTTTCTTTAAACAAAAAGTTTACTAACGTACAAAAGGGAAATTAGTGGAGAAACCGATCGCGAGGAAAGTATAGTAAATCATGCGTGCCAACAAAAATAGTAATTGTTGTTCCAATAGCCAAAAAGGAAACGCAGCGTTAATGTAGTATGATACTCGTTCGAACTTAGTTGGACCGTTTTCCTCTTTTTTTATTGTAGCATTTCTCCGATCTAACGCCTGAACGATGTCATCCTGCACAACTTTACGATTGCCCCAATAAAAGATAACAAGCCTGCGAGATAGTAATGCGTGAATGGAAAAGTATCTATATGTATATGTGTGTACATGAGGGACGAGGTAAGAAAGAGTGGGAACAAGAAATAAGAGAGAATGTAAACGCGTGCAAGATACGTTATGCGAAAGAGTCTACTTCCGATTACAAAGAATTGACCAAAACGTCTGCATTAAGGTTAGAACGCGACATATGTTAACGATCGTGACTATCAGAAGAACGAACGAGTTAACGGGAATCGCAAATAAAATGTAAAAAGAAGAAAAGAGAGAGAGAGAGAGAGAGAGAGAGAGAGAGAGAGAAAACGAGAAAGAAAGAAAGATATCAGGGCGAGAACACGATTGTAACCATACAATTATCAATTAGACTCGTAACGAGTATACATTGCGTGTATCATCGACTATGTACTTGAACATGAATTATGTCTACCCGCGCGATTACGCGTGAATTTTTGTCCATTTCTACACGTATATCCGTTTCCTCCTCGACGATAGAAGTTATTTTTAAATTTTCGAAACTTAGCTGCGCCGCTCCCACGTGCGAGTGTCTGTACGATCGGATGTCAGTAGGAATTCAGAAATATAAATAGACGATTGAAGTTGGCAAGATGTATCCTTTAACAACACCTCTCTGCCTATATATGGGAAAAGATTCCCACTTTTCTTTCCCTTTTTTTGTACACAGTTGCATCGACTCGCGTTCTTTTTTTTTTTTCTTTTTTTGTTAGTATATATGTATGCAGATCGTACGATTTGCTACCTGGACATTATTGCTACATCATTTAATTTGTTTGCTGGGTCTAATAGCCATGGGTCTAACAGCCAAGGGTTTCTGGAGTAACGGTCCGACTGTAGCTCTCCAACGAGTGCCACCGGGTTTCTTCTGTAGTATAGTTCCTTTCCTTCTTACTTTTTATTTTTTCTTTTATCAGGATGTGTGTGTGAGATCGATCGAATATTTTTCTATGTTTCAGTCTTCTTACATATCTGCATACACCCGTAGCATGTATAAGGTTTGTATTAGCTTATTTGTGCGATAACGTTTGCATGCAAGATCAGAAATATGCATCCCTCGAAACCATTCAACTTTCATTCAAATCACGAAAATCTTAAAGCAAATTTATAGCTTGATCATCAATCACATTTTTATAATATCATATTAGTTTATATTGTATATACAGTCGAAAGGGTACATCGCAAGAAATAATTATTTATCATCTTTTATTATCGAATACTTATTATTCGAAAGAATTTCTGGTTGTAATGTTTCGAGCGAAATATTCAGTTTCGATTCAAGTGAATGAATTTTATTTCATAAGTACATATTCTTCTGGAGCTACACTGACCATGGGAACGATCGAATCTCTTTCCGCAGAATAATGGATCTAGGAAACAGGAATCTCCCCTCTTTCGTTGCACATAGCAACACCGAATACTAAGAGTCAATAAAAACTGATGCTTTTCTTTGCTAGAAATCGATCAATACGAACTTTGAAAAGCAACTTCGTTTCGTTTGGACTTGGCACACTACTCTCGTTTAAACTTCGTGTTGATTTCGAAAACCTTAACGTATTTTTGTTAGCTGTTTCACATTCATCGGTAATAAAAGTCAGTAGCTAAAAAAACGATTTATTTTATAATGTTCATACAATTATGCATATAATTAAATTTGATTTTTAGGTATTTAAGACAAAAAACATAAATGTGATAAAGAGTTGAAGATAACTAAAGACGAAAAACTTTTACAAAATTTTATCTTTCCACATATCTCCAAAATTCAATTTTATTGTCCTCGAATTCTGCCTTTGTAAACTTCTAATATGTTTCATGAACAGTATTAGCGTCATATGACGTTTAGTACTCATGTACAAAGCAAATGATGCATAATGAGTCGTCCGTTATTTTCAATGATTCATTCACCGGTTTGCAGAGAACGTTACATAACATCTCGTAATAAACCGTAATTCTTTTCTCCATATCGATGTTATAGGGTAATTTTCATACTCGAAAATAAGCATGACTTTTCTCAATTGGATACGTGACACGTATTGTTATTAAATATTAATAATTTAGAAATAAAAAACAATGGATTAACAAATATACTTTTTGCGTATAAAAGTCATATACCTTATACATTAATTAATTATGTTACGTATTAATGTACATTCAATATTAATTATATTATAATCTTGAATCATATTTTACAATAAAATAATAAATATTTTGTAATTAATAATTAATAATTCGATTTCTGGTCGGAATTAAATTTGTATGAATATATTCAGACGAATAATAATTTGCAATATCTAAAGATTTTATATGAAGATAATACATTATATCATCTATATTATATGTATGCGTTTATAATACTCATACGTTTAAAATATTATAGTACAAGAGAAAAATATTATAATAAATAGAAAAATATAGTGCAATAAATGAAAAGAACTCGATTGAAGAAAGCTATGTTCTATTGTCGCCACCGGAAAGGTATTGTAACAGCATTCCAGGGCTGTAACAAGGTATCATCAATGCCTTGAACGTTTATCTGATATTCGTACAATCATTTTCTTACTTTTCATCACGAATAATTCTTGAATTATTGATACTGAAATATTCAAAGATTAAGGAGGAAAGTATAGAATCACAAAATAGGTATCACCTTCCATATAAAAAATAAATAATTTTATTATTTAAGAAACGTTAATTTCATATTAAACATTTTAAAAATTGTACTACGAAGAAATAGAAAGTTTTACTATGCTGCCAGTACAGGTAAAACCATAAAGCAGCTATTCTCGAACCATAAATTACAGACCCTTGCCATTGTGAAAATTTGACCTGCTCCAAAGTATTCTTGCCATATGCTAAGACACTAAGGTACAAAAATCGGGATGCATTGCAGTTTACAGTGCTTTGAAACTGTACATACTTATCTTTATATATTATCTTTCGTTATATCATGCAATTTATTTTCCAACATTTTCTTGTGATATCATCGTTTTATCTTTGTTATTCTTTTAGAAAAATTTTTAACTTATTGCAGTAAAAAAAAAAAAATAATAGAATGATTTACAAATGACTGAAAGCACTGTGACTTAAAAATTTATATATATATATATATATATAAAAGGTAATAAGAATGCGCGAACACATTAATATGTCTATATGCCTATATCATCGAATACTGATTGTATCAATAATTATATCATAAAAAAGTAGCTTTGAAGTATGATTTATATATATATATATATACATATGTATTACAAAAATATTAAATTCTTTATTCACGCAGTAATCTATATTGGCTAGATTGGTAGATTATAACATATCTATATTGCTTTGAAATGAAATTGCATTGAACTCATCTGGTCATCGCTTATAGAACACTCTGGTAAAAAAAGAATGTCGAAGAAAATCAAATATTGCTTTGTATTATTGTTTTGTATTATAAAATTTGACAGATTCGGGGTTGTAATATTAATTCTAGTATTACGAATACATTAATGCATCCCTGAATGTAGCGTGCTAACATTCTATAGCTTGAATATCCCTATCTTTTTCTCAATTCTATACTCACACACATGCACGCATCCCAGGACTATCTATACATACATATATACGAGTCTCGGCACGCCTGTTGTTGCTGCGTAACCGTAATCTCAAACCCAGCGCTTCATCCTCTTAAAAACTCCAATTTCACTGGTTAGTAAAACCAACAATTTTTTACAAGTTTATAAAAAACATGTTGACCAATATTTTCAATAATTCACAAAATTATTAACTGTACAATAAAAGAAACAAATAACGCAGATAAAAATGATATACCGTTATACAAATGATCAATATGGTGAGGGCGCTGGCTTCGAGGCTATATTAGGAAAGCCGTATGCGCATGTCACTTCACTTGGACGATCTCTTTCTGTCGTGGCATCTGGAGGTGAGTGGTTGTACGAGGTTCACGCACAAGAACATAATCCGTCGATTTTCTTACCGGAAAGGTAGCATCGGACGTAAGGTACAGAATAAAACGACGCACGAAATACGGACGAAATGTGTTGTGATTACAGTTTTTCTAAAATGTTATTTTTTTCGGTGAATTACAATATTAAAAAATGGGCGCGTGGTTGATCGTTATATTCGCCGGCTGTTCAAATACGGACCACATGCTGATCTTCGTTGAAATCGTTCGTCATATCTTTCGAGGAAAACGCGTTGAATTTCGCAATTAATTGTTTGATCGTACGAAATAATTCACGCGAATAAACGAAAAACTAATTGAATGTGATTTTTAAATTAAAGAATTAGAAAAACTCAAATAACCGGATGCAGTATGGCGGTCGCTTGTCAGAACTGGAGTTACGGTCACGAGTTCAAGCATTGCTGGAATTACATTCGTGATGTAAAATCTTTCTAGTTCGGGAATTTCTAAAAGCATCAACGAAAGTAATTTTAGTTGTATGATCGAAAAGGAGCTGTAATTGTGGCTTGAACTTTGTTCGAAGTATGGTATCCAGATACGTGATGCGTATACTGGAAATCGTGTGCAATGACGACATTGTGGGACGACTCTTCGCCAACAATGGAGTTTGCTTGCTGATTTCCAGTGTGGTGGATCGTTAAATCAGTCAATTTTCTTTATTGTTATAAAGTTTATCGCTGTGTCAAAGTGGTAATAAGTGGAAATTATATTGTGCGAAACTTGGTAATTGAACGGTATATCTGTATGAATTTATCATATAGTAATTGCATAATATATACAATTTGTAGCGCGTTTTTTATACATAATTTTCCAATTTGTAAATATTTCTAACTTTTTGTATATAATTTATACTAATTATGTTTTCAACGCGATTAAATGCTGTAGAAGTTACCTTATAGAGACCGTAAAGCAATTCACGTGTAATTAAAATATATTACTTTTAGGGGAAATTTTCAAGTAATTAGTAAAGTTTAAATATATATAACATAGTATAGCTTTTCTCATTGGGAATTATTGAAAGTAATTCGTAACGTAGCATTGTGCAACGCCAAGCGTCAAGCAATTTCTGGCAACGTTGCAGCTCTTTTCATCACGTACAAAATGGCTGCCAGTTCCGTTCTCGAATATTCAGATACCGCCACGTGGACGTTAATACGGACACCTGCTGCTTTCTCGATAGGAAAAAAACAATAATCGCCAAACTATATATTGCTAACAAAAATTAATATTTTTAAACGAAATTTTGAACAATATTCGAAAATTTTTAATCGTAAAATAAATTTGTAATTTTTTCGCACGCAATGTATAAATGTAATCTTTAATTTAAAATGATTTTTCGTCTACAAACAATGAAATTAATTTTGATATTTAGTTTTGTTAATTATTTTCTGATGTTATTTTATTTCAGAGTTAACTAGTAAAGTCTTATAAAAACTCCATAATGGGTAAAGAGAAGATTCATATTAACATTGTCGTTATTGGACATGTCGATTCTGGAAAGTCGACTACCACTGGTCATTTGATTTACAAATGCGGTGGTATTGACAAGCGTACCATTGAAAAATTCGAGAAGGAAGCCCAGGAAGTAAGTAATTAATACATGTAGTAGTAATCTTTACAAGGAAACAGATTATTTACTTTTAAAAATTTAGGAAAGCTTTGTCACTGGTAATTTGTTTCTTTAGTACAGTGATAATTAGATATCGTTTTTTTTTTTAAACAAAACAGCTGATTACTTGTTACATTTTTTAAATACAAAATATTATAAAATTTTAGTATAATAGACAAATTCAAGAACAAAATTGAAATTTTAGATGGGCAAAGGTTCCTTCAAATATGCCTGGGTATTGGATAAACTGAAGGCTGAACGTGAACGTGGTATCACTATTGATATTGCTCTATGGAAATTTGAAACTTCAAAGTACTATGTTACTATTATTGATGCTCCTGGACATAGAGATTTCATCAAGAACATGATTACCGGTACTTCTCAAGCTGACTGTGCCGTATTGATTGTTGCTGCTGGTACTGGTGAATTTGAAGCTGGTATTTCAAAGAATGGACAAACCCGTGAGCATGCTCTGCTCGCTTTTACTCTTGGTGTAAAACAATTGATTGTTGGTGTTAATAAGATGGACTCCACTGAGCCACCATACTCTGAAACCCGATTTGAGGAAATCAAGAAAGAAGTATCATCTTACATTAAGAAGATTGGATACAATCCTGTCGCAGTAGCATTTGTGCCAATTTCTGGCTGGCATGGGGATAATATGTTGGAAGTTTCTTCAAAAATGCCTTGGTTCAAGGGATGGACTGTTGAACGCAAGGAAGGCAAAGTTGAAGGAAAATGTCTCATTGAAGCCCTTGACGCTATTCTTCCACCTACTAGGCCTACAGACAAGGCTCTTCGTCTTCCTCTTCAGGCAAGTTTTCAATCAAATTCATAGTTCAATTTTTATTTGTTTTTCATGATGATAACATTATTCGCTCATTCGCGGTTTCCACCGGAGAATTTTCTAATTTGATGATGGTTAGAGACGTCTGACTACAATTAATTTTTCAAGAATTACTCCTGTTTTGAAAGGCATATGGTAATATTATTAAATATGATTGTAGGATGTATACAAAATTGGTGGGATTGGAACAGTACCAGTTGGTCGTGTTGAAACTGGTGTGTTGAAACCAGGTATGGTTGTCACATTTGCTCCTGCTGGTTTGACCACTGAAGTTAAGTCCGTTGAAATGCATCACGAAGCTTTGCAAGAGGCTGTTCCTGGTGATAACGTTGGTTTCAACGTGAAGAACGTGTCTGTCAAGGAATTGCGTCGTGGCTATGTTGCTGGTGACTCCAAGAATAATCCACCTAAAGGAGCTGCTGATTTCACTGCACAGGTATATATTTAATAAAATGTTAAAAACTAGAGACAAAGTTAAGTAAATTATTATCAATTAATTGGCACGATGATGAGAACACATTAACTTCATTCGCGGTTTCCACCGGAAAGTCTTTAAGACTTATTGACGGTCGAAGGCGTCTGAGTGCAATTTGTTAATAATTATATGATACTTTATATATGAATTTTTATATGAATACTTATATCTATTTACCTATTTTATAACTGCTTACATCATAATTCTAAAAAAATTGTTTTATATGCTGTTCTAGGTTATTGTGTTGAACCACCCTGGTCAAATCAGCAATGGTTACACACCAGTATTGGATTGCCACACTGCACATATTGCGTGTAAATTCGCTGATATCAAAGAAAAGTGTGATCGCCGTAACGGAAAGACAACCGAAGAAAATCCTAAAGCTATCAAGTCTGGAGACGCTGCCATTGTTATGCTCGTACCAAGCAAGCCTATGTGTGTTGAGGCTTTCCAAGAATTCCCACCTCTGGGCCGTTTTGCTGTTCGTGACATGCGTCAAACGGTAGCCGTCGGTGTTATCAAAGCTGTCACTTTCAAAGACGCTACTGGCAAGGTCACCAAGGCTGCCGAAAAGGCCCAGAAAAAGAAATAACTAGTTTCCGTACATACGTATCGCCAGATGGGCTTCGGCGTATAGTAACTAACGTAGTTTACCTCCTTTCTTCACGTTCCTCGCCCGAGAACAACGTTATGTTGTTG
This sequence comes from Bombus confusus, assembly GCA_014737475.1. NCBI lineage: Eukaryota > Metazoa > Arthropoda > Insecta > Hymenoptera > Apidae > Bombus > Bombus confusus. The sequence goes on along the minus strand of JACXIV010000003.1, from coordinate 2,685 downwards.
CCATTGGAGACTGCAATATTTTCTACGAAATCGCGACCGATAATGAAGGATAATAAAATCGATAAAGAATCGCGACGACTAGCATTTTTTGTGCATGTAATTGCATACTCGCCACATTTTTTTGATATTCGTATATTCCATTTATCAAAATGGTTACTCCGTCACTTTTCTCATCGTAAAGAATTTCGTAGGAAAGGTAAGCCAACAACAATGGTTTGCAAGCAGATGTTTTTCTCGCCTGTGAGTTCCATGAGAAAAGAAAGTAAACTATGAAAAGTTACTTATTACCTGGTCAGGTAATTGGAAAGTGATAACAAATAGGTCACATTTTCCAACCAAATTTGTATTGAAATTACTAATTTTTCCTTTTTTTTTAACTGTTTATTCTTTTATCTTATTTGAGTTTCTCGAGTCATAATGAAAAATTTTAAAAACTACTGAGCTTCATCGGAGATATGAAGCTTTTTATGATACAAAGACGGTAATTAATTAATAATGGCTGTAAAAGGTTTATCGAATATCGCAAATATAATAGGATTTCAAATTTTTAAAACTATAACTTAGTCTCGAGGGGCATCGGTACAAAATAATCGAACAGTGAGTAAAAGGAAAATGATAATTTTATTACGAATTTGGCTGAGTAATGAAATCTGTTTTTCTATTATTTTCCAATTACCTGGCTATCGGTAAGGAATTGAACTACAAAACATATATACACAAAACACTTTTCTATGATATATGTCTTTACAAAGATTTACCTTATCTTTTTACACGTCCTCTATATTAAAAAGAAGTATGTGCGGAAATATGATTGTTCTACAATGGTTCAGCATTTTTAGCCACGATTTTTCGATTGAAATTGGTTAACAACGGTTTTGTGTACATACCTATAAATAACAATAACAATAAAAATAAAGGAGATACGGAAACAACTTCATATATTTTATTTTATTACACCCATTACCCTTGTATTATGGAAATATTTTAATGTTTTCGACAATATTAGTTATAAAATATCACATATACATAATATAAGAATGTTAAGAATTATATTGATCGAAGCATTTTTTTGAAAACAATTTCAGTAGTCCAAAAGCCTAATTCTTATTTATTGATGGATCATAAGATAGAGGTTCACTTTTGCTGCAAAATATGTACTTAGGTGTGACTATAAATTGTAAGATACATTTTTCATTCAACTATATAATAGTCCAGTCGAACTAACATTTTCAGAAACAAACTTACAGTGGAAATTTGTTTCACAGAATCTGGAAGCAAATTCGAAGCGATATTTAGCGACCGAAACAATTTTCCACTGGTGTGTTTTAAACAATATCGATTGAATGTAGAAAACACTTCTACATTTCCCTTTATATCTTAGAAGCTATTTATCGTATTTAAAAAAGTTTAAAAAAGACTTTAGATTGAGCTCATACACTTTTATTGCAAATTGTGCACATTTCTCCTTTCGTAAATTGACAAGTGAATTTGTGCGGAAACTAAAAAACAGAAATTTGGTACATGATTTTGATATGACTAATACATACTTATCACAGAGACTCAATAGTCTACACTTTCAACTACAGCTATTAACTATTTAAGGAAATGGACCCCTTGGCACTTTTTATTAATTTACAACTTAACAATTGGACTTATCATAACGTAATAGCGTTCATTTGAAGGATAACTTTATTAGTTATGTCTTTTTACTGAAACTTTTTTGAATATAACAAATAGTTTCTAAGGTATAAAAGAAAATGGTTATAAAATAAGATATCAGAGAGATTTATAAGCCTATAAATATCAATACACTTCCCTTTTACGTTTCTCCCAATCTGTTCGCGGAAATACCTACATACACATATATATTGTTAGTTTAAATATAGTAGTTTAAGACAAATTTAGTTAGTTTTAAGATAGTAGTTTAAGATAGTTTTAAGATTAGTTTTAAGACTAGTTGTAAATGGAATTATCAACATAATTTGTAACAACATCATTATAAAAATATAGTAGAACTTACAATACATATATAAGTTATAAGTACTGTATTTCTGCATGTATTAATAATTTTTGAGTAGAATCGTATAAATTATTAATTTATAAGAAAATTATAAAACGCGCAGTGTCATTTAATTAAGTTATATATATTATCAATATTAATAACAGAATTATACAATTTATATAACTTGTATATTACAGAAAAGTTTCAATAAACATTTAATTAAAGTTAATCAACTGTTTAATCATTTCATGCCCTGTCCAGCTATCCTAGAATGACCAATCCCAATCCTTAACAAGGAGTAGGTTGTTGGAACTTTAAATGAAGTTCCACAACTCGAAACTTAAAAAATAGCCCTGTTCACCATTAAATTAGTTCGCGTAAATCGCGGTGAATAAGTCGTTTTCTAAAAAAAAATTTTTAAAAAGAAATTTTCGATCAAACTGTAGGATAGCTTATTCGATTTTGTATCAGGAGAACACGACGTCATAGGAGGTATTTCAAGCCACACGATTCTTGGAAATGACGTCAAATTCCTGGAATTTTTCGGCTTGGGATTTTTGAAATTTTGACCAAACTTTGCGACTGATTTTGCGATTTTGTATCAGGAGAACATGATACCATAGGAGGTATTTCAAGCCACACGATTCTTGGAAATGACGTCAAATTCCTGGAATTTTTCGGCA
>JACXIV010000029.1:112567-196313 GCA_014737475.1 Bombus confusus | reverse complement strand
ACCAAACTTTGCGACTGATTTTGCGATTTTGTATCAGGAGAACATGATACCATAGGAGGTATTTCGAGCCACACGATTCTTGGAAATGACGTCAAATTCCTGGAATTTTTCGGCTTGGGATTTTTGAAATTTTGACCAAACTTTGCGACTGATTTTGCGATTTTGTATCAGGAGAACATGATACCATAGGAGGTATTTCAAGCCACACGATTCCTGGAAATGACGTCAAATTCCTGGAATTTTTCGGCTTGGGATTTTTGAAATTTAGACCAAACTTTGCGACTGATTTTGCGATTTTGTATCAGGAGAACATGATACCATAGGAGGTATTTCAAGCCACACGATTCCTGGAAATGACGTCAAATTCCAGGAATTTGCTGAAACTTAAATTTTCGATGTCCCGACCAAATTTTTCGAAAATTTGGTATCAGGAGAACATGATTCCAAAAGAGGTGGCTCGAATTTGGCGATTCTTGGAAATGACGTCATTTTCCAGGAATTTTTGTTTTACTTATTCTAATTTGTGAAAGTGACAAGGAAGAGGGATCGGAGGTGGACAGAGTTGAGGGCAAATAATAAGACGTTCAAATTCCCTTTAAAAAAGCTGTTTATTGATTGAATTTAAAGAGTTATACATTGATCTTTACACTTGTACTTAATTTTTTAGTCATTCTTTTGCTTAAGTATCTGCATAACATAGAGTATTATAGGAATTAGTTACAATAACTTATATGTAACAATATATAGCTTGTTACAATTTAAATACATTAGTAGGTCTTAAACATAATTATAAAACTCGGAATATATTGAATTATAAGTAATTACAATTATTTAGCGTTAACTATAATCGATGTTGTTGACGTTGTGATGAAGATTTTGTTGACGTGGTGATGATTTTGTTGATGCGGTGAAGATTTAGCGCATCCTGTTGAGGTATCCTGATGTTGCACCAAAAGCAATCCTGTAACACACAGAAGAAGTATTAGTTTCACTTATTTTACAATATAAGGAGTTGAATCCTGAGAGTGCTATAATTTTTTTGGAATAATATTAATAAGAAGTAAATTTATTTTGTATTATTGAAGGTACTGTAATTATTTAACGATCAGCGTCTGTACCAGTTAATGCTTTGATCTACTGAGTATAGTTTACGAATCTTCATTTACGCTTTTTACGCTTAAAAGGAGTATAGGGAAAAAGCTCAGGGTCTAATTAGGATGACACGATTGCAAAGAAAGCGTTCATTTACACAATTGCAATTGATTTATATACTTGCCAATGTCGCAAACTACTTCTTTCTTTGAACGCCAGATGCGCATCTATCCTTATTGCACACTACCACCCTCTCTGTCTAGAATCGTTTGTTTAGTCTGTCCTTGTCGCACAATCTTCCATTTTGTGTCTACGGACAAACCATGCGGTGCCATCTATCCACAGATGCTCCAAGTCGCTGTCGACAAACCATGTGGTGCCATCTATCCGCAGATGCTCCAAGTCACTGTCGACAAACCATGCGGTGCCATTTATCTTCATATGCTCCAAGTCACTGTCGACAAACCATGCGGTGCCATTTATCTTCATATGCTCCATGTCGCTGTCGACAAACCATGTGGTGCCATCTATCCTCATATGCTCCAAGTCGCTGTCGACAAACCATGCGATGCCATCTATCTTCATATGCTCCATGTCGCTGTCGACAAACCATGTGGTGCCATCTATCTTCATATGCTCCAAGTCGCTGTCGACAAACCATATGGTGCCATCTATCCACATATGCTCCAAGTTGCTGTTCATTCTGCTTTCAATAGATGTCAGCATAGGGCTTGTCCGTAAGACAAGGAACGCATTAGTATGAGTTAATGTGCTGCGAGGACAGAGATATATATATGTGTTAGACAAAGAAGACGATACTGTGCAACAAAGACAGATATATATCTTCTGCTAAACGAAGATAGCGGTACTGTGCGAATTTAGCCGTTGAGTCAAACATGGCTGCTCTAAGGAATGGTTTGTCGATGTGTTCGAATTTTCTTTCAAATAGCACAAAATTTGCAACATGCGAGGTAAGCAGAGATGTTTTTGAATTTTTTCGTATATATAATATTTAATTCGTGATGTAACGTATTTTAATAAACCACGTTGTTTTAGATTTTATTTTTAGTATATTTTTCGTTTAGTTCCAGCAAATACGTAACAAATATGTTGGTCGGTGGATGATTCGTGATCTTAAACGAAGAAAAATGGCAGAGCAATATGCGGAAGAACGACTGCGACTTTTAGCTATGAAAAGAAATACTATTTTGCCAGTGGAAATTCGGGTACGTCATATATACTTTATATAACCTCAAAGTGTAATATAAGCATATGAAGAAATTTGTTATGTAGAAAGGATTAGATGACTATAGCTATTGGTTTCTGTTTATTAAATCTATCTTGATATTTCAGGAAGAAGTTAATCAACAATTTGATAAGATAATTCCACGTCAGACAGCTTTAAGACAATTGACACCACGGTGTGTACTAACTTCTCGCGGAAGGGGTGTTGTGCATAGGTGGAGATTATCAAGAATTGTGTTCAGAAATTTGGCTGATTATAACAAATTATCTGGTGTACAACGTGCAATTTGGTAGAGATTATATGTACAATTGTGTTTCAGTTCTTTTGTTAAAAAGGTGTGAAATAAATACGACATAATTAATATATTAGCTTGTCAAAAAGTATAAGAATGTTTTCTTATTTTATTACGTTTATTATTTACCATTATTGATTATGTTTTGCTGATATCTTGTTAAAAATTGGAACTTATAATAAAGTAGGAAGAAATACTTTTCTGCAAGGAGCTAATACCAAAAAGGTAATAGTACAGTCTTAGACTTATTGTTAAGAGATGTTTCTAAAAACTTAACGTAATAAAGAGAACATTAGTCTAATAAAATACTTTAGGATTAGCGTATGTTGTGATTTTTATTTAGCCATACCATGTTTTACACAAAACATTGTACAAGGAAGGTATAAAGTTTGCGAACAAACTAAATCTAGGAATAATGAAAAGTAATTTTTCACTCCTTAGCAATTAACATCGTTATGTCGACCGATCAGGGGCCTAACAGTGAAGTAGCACATAAAAATTTCTAAAAGAGTAAAGTAATTTATGTATTCTGTTCGTCAAACTACAAAAGATGTATTAGAATAATAAACAAGCACTTTACAGAAGGGTAAAGGATGTGCATAACGTAAGAGAAGACGATTTGTCATAGTGTTACAAATATTTTTATCTTTTCAAGCTTCTTAAAATTCAGAATCTGGTCAAGAACATAAACGGTGATCAAACAGTAACATAAATTGATTAAAACGAAGATCGCAGATGACTAAAGGTGATAAGGCAATGTTGGTTTACTTATCTGTTGTAAAAGAAATTTCTTAATGAAATAAACTCGCGAATAATATTGTTGCATTGCAAATTACATTTATTATTTTTTACTCATTTACTCTCGTCTATGGAAGTTCCAGTAGAAAGGTCTTTTAATTTTACTAGATCAAATTTATATACACAGTAAAATGGAACGCCTGTAACAGCATAAAGTATCAGTTGACTAAACTTATTCTTTCTTTTATAACCGAGTGACTACACGAATAAATGCAAGCTTAAAACTTTTATGATAATGTCGAAATAATAACAGGTATAGAGAGAGTTCCACAAATACAATTAACGAATATGTCTATGTTTGACCATATAGTTGATTTATGCCAAGTAAGCGCGCGAAAAACTAGTAGTATAAGCGTTTATCTGATCAGGCATGCATGGCGCAGGTCCGAGTCTCTGGTTCACTTCTCCTGAATCAAGGAAATTTTTACAAGGTAGTAACACAGTGGTATACTCGTGCAGCGGGATACTCTTTTGTTCTTGTTAAAAGTCGACCTGTTGCATTCGCTTTCTTCATTTCCCATAACGCAGAACGTCGAGCATCATATTAAAATTACATGGATGGCTGATTTAGTGAGTATTTCGATTATGTAAATTTCTTTAAAATTGGATTTGGGTGATTGAGACTATTAAATTATTCAGTCGTTCTTCTATCATGTGCACGTAAAACGACATGCGTTTAACACCATTTCCAACAATATCGTACGCACGTCAAATAACTGAAGTGAAAACTGCCGAATTTAGAAACATGCTTTGCGTTGTAAAATTATACAGAGCGAGTTACTTTTGTTTAAACATATGCAGATTTTTTTTTTACCGTGAACGAACAACGTTTCAAGCTCGTTTTCTCCAATTTCTCGTACTTTTATTGACTCGACTTTGGATTGAAAAAAAAAAAAAGAAAGAAGAATGAGATCACAAGCGCATTTAATCTTAGCGAATTTGCGATTTTCTTGCAGCTTATTAGTAATCAATCGAACTATTTCGTCGAGTATTTGCAAATTAACGTAGTTACGGATTCCGTAGAATGATTTATTGAAAAAGTAAATAATTTAGCTTATGTGAAACGTTATAAGACACGATATCAGATTTTTGTGCAGTTGGATTGTGCTGAAGATTTTCTTGTGCGAGAATAATAGCTTCACGATCTATATCGACATATTTTCAACTTTGGAGAAACTTTATTTAAAATTTTTTATTTAAAATTTGGTAAATTTTATTTAAAAGTTATGAAAAGCATGCATTGAATATTTATCGGAGTTTAAAAATAATTTTTTTCGCTTAATCTTTATCCTGAAGAAAATTATAAAATTATTTACCAACTGGTATAAGTTACTAAAAGTGGAATAATACGTAAATTATTTTTGGCTAATAAGTTTGCGATATTTTTCTATCAAGATTGTCTTCGTGCGATGAAATTACGAAATGAGATCGAATTTACTTTTAAATCAACACTCAATTGAATTTCTATATGTTTTTTTATCAAAGCAGATGTTTTTCATGTTATATTTAAATATTGGTTTCAAAGGCGAACCGTGAATTACAGTAAAGCAAAGTGAATTAAAGTTAGTTCTTAATATGTCAAGTGCTTGTTACTTTTTATTTAATAATTTACAAATTTATTTAATAAATATCAACGAGGGTGTGTTCAAATTTTGTATTATGCCCTAAATATGTTAAATAATATGTCGATTATTCTTAAATGTGTCAAAATATTTCAATTTCTGCCATATATAAATATATAAATGCAAATATATGGATGTGTCAATTTTGTAAGAATTCTAATGTTTAATTTTTTTTATTATACAGAGGTAGTATCATTTTTGGAGCATAACGAAGAAATCTTTCATTGCATGTTGATTACTTAGAAGTAGAAGCTACTGATAAGCGTTAAAAATTAGGCAACATTTTTTAAATGGATACTTTATGAGATATTATAATAAAATAGAAATACGTTGAGTCATAAATTTTACATTAGGGACGTACGTATTTTGCAATGAAACCAAAATATATTACATCATAAATTTCGCATTACGAATTATGGCGACATAAACAGGGAGGAGCTTTCCGATAACTCAGGGTTATTTCTAGAAACGTGGAAAAGCAATGTCTACGAAATTCCCGTGCTAAATTATACCAAACTTGAAGCAAATTCAAATTATACCACGACTTGTAGCAAATTTAAAATTATACCATTACGTATAGCAGAAATACGTACAGTATGTATAGTGTACCAGGCACTATAGCTAGTATTACAATAATTTTTTTATAAATGGAGTACTTTTGGAGGTAATCAAGGGCGTTTATATCATTTCCAATAGTGTACATACTTTTTTTTATTATGTATCAAAGTGGATAATCTAGACGATTTCAATGACCTCCATCGCGAGGTTACTCGGCCATAAATAAAGAAGTAAAACAAGGAGTCTTACATTATAACAAGTATACTGCACGCGTATATGTATACAACGTTTCTTTGTCTTATATCATGTGACCTTGTTGGCTTTTCCTGGCTCACAATATCTTTTTGTGTTCCCCAAAGACGTAACTCGATGCAATGTTAAAAAGATGTGTCGATATTAAGCGTGTAAAAAGAGAATGCTAAATTTAGAACGCCAAGTGTCCGAAAATGTACTATCTACGCTTCTTATCAACTGCTCTGTGTTTTCTTCCGTGTCAACAGATTGTGTGTACGCGTATATAACAAGGTAGAAATAGGAAGAGGAAAATCAAATGATCTGGGATGTTAAAAATCGGCCAAAGTACCCCTGTACGCGAGCAAACCTCCTTACACGAACGAGAAGAGGTCAGCCTACGGCGGCGGGGCGCTCTGTGATCGTCAATTCGAACGACACATTAAGATACAAAAGTGGCTGTAATTTTAAGATAAAATTAGATAGCACACGTTTTCGTATGAACTTTTCTTTTCCCATGCTGTATCATTTCATCGATTTTCTTGACTTTCGATTTCGTTGATTGCAGTTAACCGGCTTGGCAAACGAACGCCTCGTTTAATAAAATGGCCCTCCTGGTGGTATAAAAATTTTGTAAAGGAACGTTTCTTTGTATTTCGGTTATTTCTAAAAATAACGAAGAGATTCGAGTTATCGAATGGTACATGTCCTTGAGACACCGTATGGCACGTCCGTATGTATTTCGAGGTGTCTATTTTTATCTGTATCTTTATCAATGTAAGTCTAATATCGGCGTGCTATTGAACTTATTTGATAAACGAAGCAGTAATTCATAAACCTAGATTATCTCGGTGTAATAATAAATATCAGTTATCTATCCGTACGGTGTATTATATTAACAAGGGTACGTCCCTTATCGTATCCCTATATTTGCATAACATATTTGTGTTAGTTTCGTGGCATTTTTCAGTATAATACGTCGGGGAAAGTTAGTACAATAACATAGAAGACCGTGTATAGCAATAGTTAGATTTTCCAAACTTCCATCAGAATTATACAATTAATTTAACAGTACACGTTTAATAGTGTTATATAAAGATGAACGATAATCTTGGTAAATTCGACCAAAGTGTGAAAATAGATTTTGTGGATGTTAAAATTACCTGCTTGTTCCGTATTATTTAACTTTTCTCAAATATTCAACTTATCTGCACTCGCACGAAAAAATTCAAAGTAAATAACAAAGTGAAACTTTTCACGCAGATACATACAGGCTGTTCGGCTATAGGTGTCAGGAAATTTAAGGGGTGATCCTTGAAGGCGAAATAAGACGAAAATCAAGAATAAAAAAATCGTTTTCGTCTTCGTTTTTTAGTTATCGACAATTAAATATCGGTCAAAATATCCCTGCACACGAGCAACCCTCCTTACGCGAACGAAAGGAGGTCGGTCAGCCAGGGCAGTTTTATCTTGCCATAAAAGGTAAACGATAAAACTAAAGAAAGGGGAAAGGTATTGAATAATTCTTCGTTTCTTCTTCAAGAAAGAGAAAACACATTAAATAATTCTCTACTTTATCGCAAATAATCATCGCTGATAAGTTTGCAATAGATAACTGAAATGTGTAGAGAAATTCTTTCAATTTCCAACGGATCGTTTCTGTCTCATAATCCAATTATCTTCTAAAATAGTCTTCTTTGAAGGGGGGGGGAAAAAAAGGAAACGCATCAGAATAGAAAGCCGCAAATTAACAAGACTTTACAGTGTCAACACGCTGTTCCGCATCCTAGATAAACACAGCGGGTCACCTTTTTCCCTGGAATATAATGCATCATTGGGATCGGTTGCCTCGGGACGTGCGTCACCACACAGAATGTCTACGATGCTTGGCAATTAATCGAACTACACCGAGTCCTACGAACGATGCCACTTTCTCGTGCGATCTATCGAAATTTGTCGCGTGTCTCGTTAACGTTAACCGCTGCTCGACGTGGATTGGAAATACGAGATGTTGGCTCGTGTTTCTGAAACGGCGAAATGTTCTTTCGGGGACTGATAAAGCGTGAAATATTAGCACGATTAATACTACCACGTATAGATCGATGACACGTGATATTAAAGGTGTAGACTATAAAATATTATTTACTAACGTTTCTGTTCCTTTTTAGACGATGTATTTTAATTAACCTTTGAAAGGGAAACTTGAAAATTTTGCTACAGCTGCCGAAAGCAAACATCCGCAGAAATTTTAGTTGCCTACTAAAATGGGCAAAATTTTATTTATCTGTCGGATAATGAATAACATAGTTGAAATAATATCCTAGTTGCGAGCGAGAATTAAGTTTCTTGTTTAGATAAAAGTCATCTGAACGACGCCAGAAATAATTTATTTATTATTTCTTGTCTGCGAATGAAATTCTACTTCCTATTTGGACTTGGCTGGAAAACGAACGATGATACGTGAATAAATAATTTTTACTTTCATTTTGTACAATGGGAAGTTCAATTTCCATACTATACTTTATACTATAGCTAAATACGGAATTCGAATTATAAATCTATAGTGTATATACTTGTAAATTATAGATATTTAAAGACGCAAGAAATAGCAATCGCTCATGTAGCGTACTTTCTGTTAACGTAATAATTTAAACGTTCGAAGAAGGTTAAAATACTTTAATAGCAAGTACACTGATAGTCCAGTTGGAGAGAAATCGATAGAATATAAGTCTAAACTTAAATGTGACAACGAAATAAAACGCACGAAGCTTTTAGCGAACGTTGTGCAATTCTGTCGATCAAAACATTGCACAAGTGCAGAAAGTTTGCATTTTTCAAAACGAAACAAGACCAGACATATCACACAAATTTCTCCTTTACCTTCGATCATTCTCTAACATTTTTATCGCTCTATATAATTTTGAAATACGTTAAATGTACTTAATGAAATTCTAATTCCATTTCTAAGAAATTAACCAGACAGAAGACCGAAAACAAGACCAGACATATCAGATAAACTGCCTCGTTATCATCCATATTATCTAACATTTTCATTCATGTATATAAATTTGAAATACGTTAAACGTACTCGATAGAATTCTATCTTATCTGCATGAAGTTAAGGCAACAAAGCAGCGAACAGGAATACATTAATTGTTATTTGATAATAATAATCGAAAAGCGACCCTTGTCAAATTTCTCAACCTTTTAGATAACGATATACAGTCCAGTAATTAGAAGCAAGGCTTGCAATATGCTGGCGTATCGATAGCATCAAAAACGATCTATTTGTGTCTTGACTTACCTATTGTTGAATCAAAATTAACTGCTTCTACAAAAGCGACATTTATCAAAGCTGTGTCTTATCCTCGCCAAGAATGGCTCTCGTTAAACGACCAGTGCTATATTTTCCCGTTTTTCTTATTGTCAAGATTGATAGCAGAATATCGCTCATTGCTTCCCGGACGACGTATCAAAATGATTTAAATCTAATAACAGCAGCGGGTAATATCGATATTTCTAAGAATTCCACGCGTTAGTTGCTTTTCTTTATTTAAACCAGATAGTATCTTTGCTAGTTGGGCTACGTTGTTCAACAAGTCAACCGACGTAATTTGAAAATGCTTTTCTCCAAAAGCAACCTTAGACGCATGTCCGCAATTTCATTGGATGTCTCATTTCCGATGATACGATTAAAGATAATAGGACAACTATCGTGTAATATGGTCGATACTTCGTTAAAAAGATTGAAAATTAAATATATCAGGGTGTTACGTATTTTGTCATCTCGGAAGAGGACAAGAGTCGATAAACGTTGTCTTTGATACGAGCACATCCATAAATATTTGAAATAGCAATCGTAGAAGCTTGGCGCGTAAAACGGCGAAACTTTCGCTTATTTTTATTTAAGATACGAGAGATAATATAGAAATATAAGAACGTTGCGGGCGAAATACGGGATAAGATTATCGAATATGAACGCGTCGATTAGTTGGTCAGGTTACGTTGCTACTAGATTGCTATTATTAGCGCTGCATCATCATCTAGTAAGTGCACGATTACCTCGACAGGATCGCTATCACACGATGTGATAGTGATACGCAAAAACATGCAAGAAGATCAATGTATGATGCTAAAATCGAAAGGTACGGTGTGCGATGTACCCCTTAGAAGCAAAGCTTCCAGCTTCAGGGTTTGGACCTCTTTTATGTACCGCAAGAACGACAGCGACGTCGGGGAATTAAGCACGAATCAGGAAAACGATCTATCCGTTGGAAGACTTCGAGATGGACGAAACTATTCGGAAGACTTCAATGTGAGACTTTACGTACTAATCTCGAAGGGGAACATGCGCAAAGTAACGAGAATTATGAAACGAAAACGATGAAAAATGTTACCGAAGAAGCGAACAGCTTCGTGTAAAGTTCATCTTCTCGCTTGAGAAACAGAAATAGAGCACGCGTTTATATCATCTTTCTTCCATTGTTTTTAGGTTCACCCTGTATAGGCAATTGGTAAATCTTTCACCAGATGACAAGACTAATTGAAAGAAGTAACTTTTGTCAGAGAACTTATTTTCTATCTCTTACAGCTTGCGAGTTGCAACACAAAATCGCGCAACAGCCGAATTTTCAGTTTTATTTCCTCAGAGAGAATTTGAACAGTGGAAAAAATTGCGTTACACGTACCTACGTGTCTCCAAAGTTTCATAATTTTCTGAGTTTCCGAGTTGGGGATGTTCCACTGTAAGAGATACTCATTCTTGCAAAACGAGAAAGCCGGACGAGATATTATTTACAAGTTTATCCTCTTACAGGCGATAGAGAGCTTCCATTGCGCGATCGGACCTGTTTTAAGCATAGCCCGAGTCTTCGGTTTGTTTCCAGTGGCTGGTGTCCGGTCCGTGTCACCCTCGAAACTCCAGTTCAAGACATTTTCCTTCGTCACTTTTTATTCAGGTTTCATAGCCACGACGATATTCTTCATGACGATCGTATCGGTGCTTCACATGGTGAAAACTCTTAACGCTAATACGATTCAGACACGTGGTAAGCACTGTTTATTACTCTGTTACGTTTGTGTCTTCTGTTTATCAAAACGTGTAACCGGTTGAACAGCTGGTTTCGTAAAAATAATTTACAGGATTATTGCGTGCAACTTTCCACGCGTTTGGTAGATGCATCTCGTATTTTCTACCAGTTGTACGATATATTTCTTGAAGCTGGGCCTGCGTTGGTCCAGCAGCGTTTCAGTGCACTGATCCAACCCAGCATTGGATCGTAACTGGAGTAACGCAAACAGTATACTAGTTCCAGTGCCATTCAGAAAGATATCAACGATCCAGAAATCTCTTAAAAACAAGAACGAACCCGAGAAAACATTCTTTCCATCGATTTTTTAACCTGCCCTTTGAAACAGCTTAATTTTATCCCGTAATGAAGTTTTCACGTACCATCGCAAATAGGGCAGATACTCGGCCGATCTCATCTAGCTGGCTTTAAGGGTTACTAAGTTATTAAGGATTATATTAGGGACGAGATAAACCGACGATGTTGTATCGCGTTGCAGGTGGCATAGCTTCGGCAACAGTTGGCGCAGTGTTCTACGGGAACAGTCTGCTGGGCAGCATCTTATTTTTCTGGCTGTCGTCACGCTGGGTACCTCTTCAGTCGGAATGGAGGGCCATGGAACGCTGCATAGACAGGTCGATATCTCGACGCTCCTGCCAGGTTCACAGCTTGGCACGATTCACGAGTTTGCTAATCGCGTTGTTTGCTGCTTATCTGCCGTGCACGCGAGCTTGGATACCGTTTAATCGGCACTGCACTGGCAAACTACAATTGGTTTGTCCTACCGTGCAAACGAGATACCAATAGATTCACTGATAATCCGATATTTATCTGCAAGCTTTTTTTTTTACGACAGAATATTCTTCCGTGTATTTTACAACTTGTTGTTGGATGTTCTTGCTTTCCTATTGGTCGCTCGATACTGAGCTCAAAGTCGCACTGGACCAAATAAGTCGCAAATGAGGAATAGAATTTTCCTAAGAAATTTCCAAAGTCTCATTCTCGAGAACATAAAGTTCGAACATGTTCGGTTTACTTGACGAATCGTCAAACTTGTCTCTCTCACACGCGAACAAATTTCCTCGATTTATTCTTTTATCGCAACGCAGCCTCCGTACATTTATCTTTTTACAATTTACAGCAATTGCATAGAACCGACGCGGCTGCGATGGAAATTTTTCTTCCTGAGTTCGGTGATACTGGTGTTGGCTCTCGTCGAGCACATCCTGAGCATGTTCAACAACGTGGAAGGGTACGACTGGAACGCATCCAATTCGACGTTTCGCAGCTTCCTGGAGACGTATACTCTGCGCTCGCATTCCTTCATCTTCGACACATGTGAGATTGCACCGCTTAAACGGAAAAACCGAATGTCAAATATTACGAAGGCAATGACATCGTTTAATTAGCATCACGTTCGTTTCCAGTGAATTACAACTTTGCCTTCGGATTGTACATTTTCGTCGTTAGCAAACTGGCCACCTTCACTTGGAACTTCACGGATCTTTTTATCATGCTGGTAAGTGAAAGTAATCGAATATTTGCGGTTCGTCTGGTTTCGATCGTGTTTTTATCAATTTTTCTCCAGCCTTTCTCCACCGAGGAGAATATTCTCGTGTAGAGTGTCATTTTTTTGGACCTTCTTTGGAATTTTCTTTAAGGCAATCAGAAGACTGACTTGTACTCAGCCTAATCTCTAAATTCTACTAATTTCCCCTAATAATTGACTCGTAATTTTTTCGAAATAATTCACACGAAGGTTCAAATTACTCTTTCTAGGCTCAAATTACGATTTTTCAATAAGATCAATTCTCTGCTTCTATGATTGTTTAGGTTGCTACTGCTTTGGCTGAGAGGTATAAATCTTTGAACAGAAAAATGGCGGTCACGGTGACGAAATATCGGCCGATATTCTACTGGCGCGAGCTTCGCGAACACTATGCGATTTTGAGTTGCGTCGTTAAGAAGGTGGATGAGCACGTCTCTCCTATAATCCTTTTATCCTTCGCAAACAACCTCTACTTCATCTGTCTTCAGCTATTAAACGGACTATCGTACGTATACTCGATTTACAAGGCACAAAAATGCCACACTTTCTGCCACATTTGTTGCCAAGAGACATTACAACTGAGAAGCCTGTCCCTCCGCGTAAATTACGATTTGTGACAATCGTGAAAACGTTAAAAGTCTAAATAAACAATTCCAATTTCGTTTGATATCTGCCGATTCCACCAACAAGACAAATATTGCTTTTTCGAAATTTGCCAGTCAGCGTATTAAGCTAACTATGGAAATGGAATTAATTTTTCAAATTTTTCAAACGTAATTATCCCAGTGCCCCGCCTTTAGAAATGCCCTACCTATCACATCTTCAATATGATGGACTTGCATCATAATTATCCGAAAGCATTTTCATTTCGCCTAATGACATTCGCTTTCCAGGACTCAGCCGCTTTGGCGTTACGACTCGCCCCAATTGGGCGAGGCGTTTCGTATTAGAGAGAAATAAATGTAACGCGCGCTGATAAAAGAGTAGGACGATACGTGTTCATTTAGACGAGACGGTCGTAATTGGCAGTACGTATAGACACGCTCTGTTGACATCAAAGTGCTCGGCTTCGTAAAATATTAACCAAGTTGCAAGTTTTGATTGTCGGTAATCTGCCAGTTTAGCTGATTGCCAGATCGGTAAAATAAACACGACGAATGACGAGCACGAGCGAAGTGAGAGTGAGCGATCGATGATACGTCAGCTCGGTTGGCAAAATAAGAAACGTCTATAATTTTTGTCTTTCGTAATAAACAGAATCGCGCCGGAGCGCAGCGTTTCTCAGTTTCTCGTGGGAAAATTTTCGCCTAAGCCCGGTTATCCTGGCTTTTCCATTATTTAATCGTTTTTTCGACAGATACGTAGCATAAAATGCATTACAGAAATTGTTGGAAATTCGGTCCCGATTCCAAGCAAAAATATATTTAAACAGCTGGTGTTTTACACCTGTGTCGATTAATAACTCGATGAATTCTTCTGGATTCATCAGGTTCTTCTGGATCGCGTAACGTTCTCAATTAACGTGTCGATTAACGTTCTTATTCTATTTCTGTTAAAAGCATAGCGGACAAGAGCAGCCCACTGAGCGCAGTTTACTTCTTTGGCTCTTTCGGCTTCCTTATTATTCGCACCTGCGCTGTCACCTTACTTACTGCTAGGATACACGATCAAAGTAAAGAGGCCTTGCCTTATCTGTACAACTGTTCCACATCCAGTTATGGCATTGAGGTAATTATCTCTCCTAGGTGCATATTTAACTATTTGCAAAGTTCAAAGGTTCAAAAAATTCCTGGTGATATCAAACACGGTCATTATATATATATATTTATTTATTTATTTATTTATCTCTTCATCCATACATTGCAGTTTTTGGACCATTTTTCCTATTATTCTGAAAATTTACGCTATTCGCAATGAATTAAGAATGTACATTGTCTGTTTAAAGGCGCAGAGACTGCAGTATCAACTGGCGACAGACGAGGTAGCATTAACTGGATTGCGTTTCTTTTCGATCACGAGAAATTTTATGCTTGCGGTAAATCAATATCTACGTACATCCAAATATTATCTCTAAAATCTATGGTGTAATTTATTAACAGAAAATATATTGGTATACAGGTGGCCGGGGCAATTATAACGTACGAAGTTGTACTTTTGCAATTTGTCGATGATAAATAAAGCAAGAGACAGTGACATCTTATTTTGCACTACTATCGATCTGTTCATAATTATATTTTTGATAATATTGTTGTTACTACGTATGCAATTAATGTTTTAGCCTATTTCCGACGACATTTCTTGTTATTTGTACATACAAAAATATATAATTCCTTTATTTAAACGCCACGGAGATACTTATTCGACCAGCTTAGCTAATTTCTCTTTTAATTGGAACAATTAAGAGCCAAGTCGACGACACCGTTGGCAAAACGTCGTACTAGATATGTAAATGTTCTTCTCTCTTGGAGGGGTTGATGTAACGACAGATGTTAATATTAAACACAATTTCTCACATTCTTTTCATCCTCTTCTTTATTTTTCTATAAACAATAAAATGTGTGTGTTACAACTACATACACCTGCACATTTCGTTACTTTTGCTCTTACTATTAATGTAAAAATTACGAAGCTAACAAAATATCAAACATTAGTCACTCTTCCGTAGTGCAACTGTTAAAAAGTATTTTATTTTTTTATTCCCAAGTAATATTAAACGTAGGATTTGTTGCACCAATATTTTTTTATCGATATCGAGTACACAGAAAGAGAAAGAGAGAGGGAGAGAGGCAGAGAGGCAGAGAGGGAGAGAAAGGGAGACAATCGAAGGCTTCTCCCCGTAGGGAAGTTTAACGAATGGCCGAGATTATAGCGTGCTAGTGTTCTCCAACGAGATGAACTACAACACAGAAGAAGAATCCTGTCGAAACAAAGGAGCATTTAGTTAATTACACTTGTATGTTAACTGGGCAAAACAATGTTCAACATCCATATATTAAATGATTAATTATCATACATAATCGAAAGATAGTTAATAATAGAAATGCACGTGAGTGTTGTGAATATGGTAAAAAAAATTAGTGCAAAATATCTTTGTACAGAGAGCTAGTATCAATGTAGCGTAGTTATTGTACATAGGTATGAGCTTGAAACTTTGAAGAGATATGATATCGTGTATAATTCGAAATGCAGGCTAGCTATATTTTATCGTTGACAGCAGCGAATGCGTTAAAGAATGACTCAGACAACAGATTGATAAGTGAAGTTGAAAAGTATACGCCGAAGCAAGGAAATTATACTACTTATAATACATATGTACATATGTACATATCTACATGTCGTAAATTTTGGACGCAATATAATGCTTTTATAATTTGAATCTAATATGAAGTAGGTTTAGTTTTCAAGTATTTAAGACACGTTTGTGCAGGGCTCCTGATATATACAATATAATAATGTAGTATAATATAATACAGTAGAACCCCTGTTACATTAATCAATTGGGAAGCAAAAGTTCCAACGGGACGACCAGCGTTAGCATTCAATTTGACTGAATATCCGAGATGAATCGAAATAAAATGAACGCAATTTGTCTGTAGGTAACCTCATACGTAGAATGCAAAATCGTTCAATCCTGCTTCATTTTAATGAAATTAAAAAGATCAAACCTATGGTTGTCAAATATCTTTGGCAGGTCTGTGTAATATTACGTATCAATATTAACATATGTATATTTTAACACTTAATGAATAATAGTTCATATAATATATAGATAATATTATACATTATATTATAACATTTTTACCATTGAGAAGCTACGCGCAATTTTACATTACTATGCTACATACTATAGCGTATACGATCATAGAGAGGAGTACTGTGTTACAAAAATTAATATCGTTTATTAATTATGAACCTCATACTTTTTGTACGTTTTATTCCATTATATATTTAGTTCGTCAAGTTACAGATTAATTAGTTTATGACGAATTAGCAATTGATTCGTTCAAAACAAATTTCACTGTGCATAGAACGAATAATTGGACATTTTAACGCTGTAACAATTTTATTATTGTAATTGTATCAACTGATTTTTATGTACCTCTTCTATTCAAAATTTGCAATTTTTTAACTAATCTTTTAGTTCCTCCAATCCAACGGAAATATAAACGTCTGGTTTTCCTTAGTATCCATAAAACGAGAGCTTTTAATTTGTTTTCGCAACCAGTGATAATTTGGTACTTACCCAATTTAACTGATTGTAAGTTATCTCTACGATTCCAGATGATCCGTTTCAATTCTTATCATCGAACAGTGCTGAAATTATACTTGCGAAACGTTATATATTACAAGATAATATATTCAGTTTATTCAGTATTTCGTGACACTCTTTATTAACAATCGAGTAATGCTTTCATTATCTACTCAGATCATAGTCTTATTATTTCCGGTGTTAATGTCTAATTCAATGTACGAAGCATTATTTTGTGCAGAAAAGATTTTGCTGATTGTCGCGAAGCTACGAGAGAAACACATTAGAAACTACTTGACAAAAATTAAATCGACGTTCTCTACTTTTTAGCGAGGAAAATTATTAATTATATATAACACACATTAACTGTACAAAAGTCTGTTTTCAAAGCAGCACTCACGGAACAGCTAATTTTTCTGCAAACTAATTAAATGTAAAGAAAGTTGCTATAAATTACTACGATAAAAATCATTATAATTCAAAACTTAAACCATACATGAAATATATAAAGCATAAATTACTTGGAATGTTATATTGTATGTACAATGTATGTACATTGTGATTTTTCAATTATTATCTAGCCCAGCGCTTCTTAAACTTTTTAAACACTCGCCACCGTATTTTGCCCCGGGAAAATTTGTTGCAATCCCAGTTACACACACAGAAAGGTACATAAAATAAATATACGAATGAAGCATTAATCGATAATAAATGAAGGAAGTTTAATTTTAAACAACTGCTTGTTATATTTATAATTTGGCCGCTTATTAGGACAAAGCTAAATTTCCATATAGATGAGATATGTCTGTGCCTGTTTATCTTTACATAAGGGATAAAATCTCGGCCGAATGTTCGATACGACAGAGCATCTCCAACCTTTTCCTGATTTGATCGATATTTTGATCTTACATCGATAGATACGTAGCGTAAAACGTCAAGAACGATCGCTTTAGAAATTGTTGGAAATTCTGTCCCGATTTCAAGCAAAAGTCCCCCTGAACGTTTCTTTTTTCAAAGCTGGTGTTTTATACCTATGTGGATTAATAACTCGGCGAATTCCTCGTGATCCCTCAACGTCAGGTGACTGACGTGTCTCGTCTCACTGGCGTGTGGCAGCTGCAAAAATTTTCACCACCCCATAATTCTGTTACGCGACCCCGTATTAGGCAGTGGTTTAAGAAGCCCTGATCTAGCCCTGAAGCAAACGAAAAGAAAGAAAATAAGAGAGAAAATAAACCAAGGAGGAAATAAATCGAAAAATAATCGTATGATACAGTGATCTTAAGCAATTAAATTTTCTACCAAATTTAACGAAAACCGTTTAAGGAGAACCATTCTGACGTTGATTCTATCATCTAGTGCAGAGTCTAGACTTACATCTTGTCGCGATGTCTCGTCTCGTAATGCTTCACTGTTCTCAATTTCAATGGAACGAGCGACGTTGTTATAAGACTTGGCGCTTTTCTTGCAGATTTTTATGCGTTTGTACGATACACGAAGATACAAAGATTCGGAAAATGCGTACGATAAATAAGAACATACGAGACATTCGAGTAAAATTCTCGTCGCAGTTTTGAACAGGCGAGACAAATCTTTCCTCAACTTCTATTTCCTGGTATCGTGTTTGAAAATGTTTATTTGCATAAAAGTCTGCGGTCTGTCTATTATCGATTCCCAGAGAAGACACTCTTTTTGTGGAAGAAAAATTTCGTTTTCAGTGTCAACGTATCTCTCTGGGACGAGTGTTGGTCGTCCGACACTCTTCACACCGTGCACTTATATACAGCAGTTTAGGCAATAAGCGCTATTCTATTTAAGATATGGGAATATTTATAATGGAAAATTGTAAAGCAAGATGTTAAGGCGGAAAGGCGATAATTTAGGTGAAATTCCTTGTAAGCGCGTCGAAAGATGTTTGAAAACGCGGTTACTTCACCTCGCACATCGTACTGTTCGACACTTCACTTTGCTGCGTTGTGTTGAACTGCACCAGCACCAATTCGTACGTGACTATGGTTCCTGCTACCTGAAACATATTTTCCATCGTTTAGAGAATGCTATTATCGCCAACAAACGCGTGCTGGATATTTTAAAAGGTACTAAAGGAATCGTTTATTTACAAAATATATAGAATACGATATACGTTCGTCTATCTCTGATTCTAAGAACAGAACTAGTACAAGGGACTTTCAAAATCGTTATTTCACGTTATGTCTTTCATACGTACTGTTAATACGAGGCTCCTGGTCACTGAGAAGAATTTCATGCCCGTCAAGCAAATGTTGTCCGTTGTTACTTGTGCTAGGAATCTCATTACCTACGAAAACGGTAAAATTATTTTACGCACAATATGGAAAGTTAATTAAACGGGCTGATATAATCGTAATAATAAAGGCAAGAGACGTGTCGAGCATCGTAAGCTGGAAATTTAACGATAAATCGCAACGGTGGACTCTGCGTAAATTTATATCTTACGAAGAAAAATATTGAAAAAACATTCTGAGATTTTCCGTGCTCACACTTTCTGTGCAAACCGACTATGAATTTTGGGCGCTGACAAAATCTTTCTCGGTACGAACAAACGACTAGTTCTAGCACGTGAATGTCTTGCTTATAGCTGCTGTCTCGACTCGTTGGTCGGACTTTACGTACTCGAATATACGTACTCGAAGCTATGAATATACAAGCAATTAAAGCACAGAAAGGGAAGAGAGTGATGGGAAGGATATGATAGAGCTGCCGAAAGCAAGAAACAGAGGCAACAAAACACAAGCGCTGATTACAGTGACTACAAGAGAGGTGCTCGGAGGAAAGGGGAGAAAGAGGAAGGGGAAATTTATTAGCTGGACGCGAAAACTGGGAGGAAGGTAGGGATTTCTGGGGAGAAGAGCAAGACAAGCTACGCAGCGTAGTGGACTGCGGAAATTTCATACTATGACAATGAAATATACGGACAAATATCAAATATCCGACGATTTGGAATCGTGCACGAGCTTTTGCACCGGCCCAATATTTTCACAAATCTACGTAAAACTGTTTATCCTATCCTTTGCAGAAACAGATGGAATGGAAATCTTACTTCCGTTGAGAAACTGCTTCCGGAAACGCTGTATAAGATCGGGGCCGGGAGCAACGACTCGTCGTGAATCGTCGCGGCGCACAGAGACACCACCGTCGTTCTCGCCAACAGGAATCCAAAGGAAAAGCCGAAGTAGATTTTCTCGATGATGCCTCGCATGGGGCTGCTTTGCAAATGTTCGACATTTAGTTAGGACACGCTGACGCGGAAGAACGTTAGTGCATACCGGACGTGCGATAATAAAAAAGAATGACATCTTGTCGTGCATACGTGAAAGAGAAAAGCAGTTGTATGCAGATGAAATACAGATCGGTAGCGAAAGAGAGAAGAACCATAACGGAGATATGGGAGTCCAGCTGCCTTGTCAGCGTTGCCAAGTGATTATATTCACTCCTTGCCTCGGCCCACCACCATTCGGGCATTGCCTTAACAATGAAATGATGCTAAGGACCAACATTCGTTATTAAAAACTGTAATATTTTCTGCGCTATTTAATTCAGTTAACAATGTAATAACGATCAACGACGTATATACGATCTCACGTAGTTTTCTATTAAACGATTATATTCTGTAATCTGCAAAGTAACAATAATTGCTTAATTACGTGAAATATTTAATCGCGATCTCTTTCAAATACTAAGGCACTTAACACGAGTTAACGCTTAACTTAACGACGAAATACTCGATTGTACGCGTCCAGGAGAATATTTACGGTCGCTTACCTTGCCCCTTATAGAATTCAAACGACTGTTTAGTTGACGAAACTGATCTGTCAGAGCGATGCTGATAAGGATGAGAAACAAATCGACAAAGTTCCACGAGAAGGTACTGAGGATGTTACAGATGTCCACCAATATTCCTTTCCACAAGCTGTATTGTATCCTGGAAAATATCTGGCCAAACACACGTTTCTATTTAGAGTGCTTTCGACTGATCGAGCAACTCGCAGTACTTTTCTAAAAATGAACCTTGAGTTTCGAAAAAGTAGCAGGAAGACGAAAGTGGTTAGACAAGGAATTATACAGAAACAAAATAGTGCAGAATATGGTAAGTATAAGGGAAAAAAGAAACGCGGATACCGTAGAGTATCAAAGGATCGTTCAAAAAGCTCTTCGTAGATGGAACTTCTGCGGGAATAAAAAATAATAACCACACTGCCCCTTCGAAAAGAAGGAAATATCAATTTGTTTGGAAGAAAGTTGATAACGAGAGAAATAGCTGTTTTACCTGTGGAAACTGCATCTGGAAATACACACCAAGTATATCCTCTTCTGCTTTGTATGCGGCGCACTCTTTAGCTCGGATGTAGCCGTGGACTATCGACAAACCGTGTTCAACTGTAACAACGAATCGCAGTTCATCGATTAAAAGAAAGCAGAACGAATATTAGAAAAATCGCAGTGACAGAAGTGACGAGGCAGAACTTTCGGTTTAGTGGAACGATATATTTGGTGCAGCAAAGGCTAAAGCCGGATGATACGGTAAACGCTAAGGAAAACAGGAGAATTTATGCGAAGGACTGGACCAGGTCGCGAAGAAACGCGGCAGCTGAGGAGCGTGCGTAGGAAGGCGGATGAAGACAACTACGAAAAAAAGAGACAAGCAAGTATCGAGGGATCAAAAACAGCGGAATAGATAGAACAAAGTGTAACAAACGGTACAAGCTTACCGCGTGTTTCGGTCTACCAAGTACCAGGTAGAGGAAGAACGTGGGACGAAGCAACAGATTTTGGGAAAACGAACAAAGAGGAAGGTGTATTTTACGCGAGAGAAACTTGGGCGCTTTGAAGCACTGGTTGGAGGATCGTGCACAGAGAATTGCACAAACTGTGACTCCTAGGATCGGGTTAGAATTACGCAATAAACAGGCAAATAAATAAAATAACGATAAGAGCGCCACTTACCTAACGCAAACATCATCACTACTATGGTGACGATACTAAATTTCGTGGCCAGGGTGATCTTCGAAATTTTTCTGTGCCTGTGCGAAAGCTCTTTCTCAAGTTTCTCCCAAGTTACCATCAAACAAGGCCACTGGATGGACAACTTTAGGAACAGCAACGACGCGATCAAATTCGTCCCATTGAATACGAACGTGGCTTACGTAAATCAACAATAAAATATATTACTTATGTTGTAATGATTAATGGTACGATAATTATGTTATAATATTGTATAAATAACGATCGATCAATTTAATTCACCTATTGTGTTCGGATTTATCACATCGTTTACATATCAAATTTTAGCGAAATGATTCCAAATTTTTATACGTAAATATCTTGGAATATTTCAATGAAGTTTTGAGTCGAAAGAGTCGGAGGGACGCAAGCATTTTTTTTTACGCGATTATCGTCAACTTTTATGAACGCAATAGGAGAGTTAACAATAAGATAAACCAACCCCTTAGCAATGATTTAATTACAGCAATTGCTGCAAGTGTAAAATATCTTCAGAAATCTTACTCATTTTCGTAGAATTTATTCCGGTCGTAACTATTCTCAAAATGTTAAAAATCGTCATCATCGACGATCCGAAAATTGACATCGCACAGTATACAAATTTCGGGCTGCGCCAAGTGAACCTAGACGTAAGGAGAATCGCGTTAATAATCGTAGTTAATGTTTTAGCCATTTGTACTCTTCGAGTGCAAATTACGCGTGCAAATTGTGCCAAATGTTTGATCGGTAAGCGATCTCCGAATAAGAATGATTTCAATTTTGTTCAAACTATCTGAAAGATGTCAGCCCATCCGTTCGTTTCAGGTTTGATTTCAACTTTACTAGGTCAGGATTATTGATTTCGAGAGATCGATGCTTACAATCGAATAAATCGAATATATAAAATTCGAAAATATAAGATATAATATAAAATATAAGATAATAAAGTATAAGAATGCAACAGCATTCCCTGTAACAGGCTATGGGACCAAAAAAAACGAGTAAATTATTATCATACGTAAAATTCTCTTTTAACAAACTTTTAACCAAGTCTGGTGTCAGCGAATCGTTGTCGGTGTCGGTGAAATTTCTGTCGATGATCTCAAAGGGATCCAATCTTTGTCTACCCGGCTATCTCGCAAGTTAGAGGCACGATGGGCACGATGGACGCAATCGTAGAGGACACGTAAAGTTTCTAATAGCTTATCGATGGAAAAGAGAGATTACCTGAGGTACGATGCATCGGAGGTGTTAACACCGGACACAGGAAACAAGGAGAAGCATTGCGCCAACATGATGATCGGCCTCATAGACGCGTGTAAGCTGTCGGTCTTTGGATTGAAGGCGCTGACGGAAGGTGCTACCGGCTCCGACACTGAAAATTTATTTTGTACGTTGAATTGGAGATTCGCTCGACCCGCACACGGTTATAGGTTTTCTGTTATATGAGCAATCCTTCAAATTTACTTCCGATAGTGTCTATCTCCGTCTTCAGATTGTCGAATTTGCCAAACTGCGAGCTACTCTTCGGTGACCTGAAAATTTCGTTACTCGCGTTAATAAGAAACACAGAGTCGACTGTACGGGGCGATTCTAACGATCATGCCTGGTTGTATGTCTGTCTCAAAGGTAGTTGGAAAAGATCATAGGTGAACATTCGGTTGAATCAAATTGGCGAAACAAGATATATCGTACATGTTTATATATCTACTCGTATACTTTTGTAATATTATTACTTTCTTACTTAGATCTGCAAGCCACTTGCTATCTAAGTTTGTAACGGGCCAAAGTCTAACACGGCGATAACAATAGTACTAAAAATAGATAGTTCGGATATTAAATTGTAAATTTCACATTCACTCGAGGCGATCGAACACCACTTGACACTACAGAGCAACACAGATATCTCGTCCACGTAAACAAGCGACTTATTAGAAAGGCGAAATTAATCGAAGCATGATAGATTCGCGTGGAATGTTTGACCGTGTTGGCGATCACGATAAAAATGATAAAAACCTTCTGCGTGAGGCGTCGCGATCGACGGTGTGCACGCCGAAGGATCGCATGGTGAACAGAAGATAAACTCGTTATTTCCGAGCTTTATCATGCGTCGAAGAATAGGTGGAGGGTGTTTTATAGACAGCTCTAGGAAACTCGATAAACGTCCGGTTGAACAACCATTGGAAAGTTTGTTCGTCTCAATGGGGCTAACGTGAGTGTTGGCAATTGTAAAAATCCCTGACAAAGAAGCGATTTATTCTCCTTTCTTGCTCGTCCTCGTGTAGGAAAGCAGGATTCGTGTTGTTGAAACCTTTTTTAATACTCGTTTCACATCCCTCTTGACATTCTTTCTAACGTTCTTCGTCATATTCGCCTTTACACCCTTTTTAACGTTCTTCCGGTATCGTCAGAACGAGCAGCACGATTTTCGCGAATAATTGTTTATCAATTAATGATCGTTGCTACGATATGGATGCAACACGATCGTAAAGTTCGTATCTCGGTAGCGGATGATGCAAAAGACACGAGTTTGCAGCGTTTCGAAGACGTCTGAACGTTAGCTACAACAATGTGTCGTGAAAAATGGAGGAAAATTTGGCACCTTTTAACGCCATTTGTTTACTTTCGCAACATCAAAACCACTTAAGTTGTAACAACGTCCAACAATTTATAAGACACGTTTATATCATTACAGCGTGCTTAACGACGTGAAAGGGGTTCCAAAGCAAAGATAAAAATACATTTTACGAGAAACAGTGCGTTTTCCTCGATGTTGGTAAAAGAATTAGACGGATGAAGCCTCTGTGAAAGTAACTTGCAGCTACTTCCCGGAAACAATAGATTAAATGGTTCTAGAAATCTACAGGAACATCGTATAATTGCTCGAAGCTTTTTTAGAAAATAAGAAAGGCGGATAAAACTGCGAAAAATTAGATGGAAACGTTCGAGTTGAAAATTCTTTGACGATACGCGTTTTTTAATATCACATTAGGCAAGTAAAATTATTTATATTGCTGTATCATATTTCGTATAAATAATTCATTACAATCACGTACAATATTATGTATAACGATATATTTTAACAATATATCGACGTATTGTATTAGCATTATTATTATAATTATTATATTAAATATAACATATTATATTCTAATTTAGAATAATTATAATCATAATTATAATTTAGAATATAAATTTTTAATACAATATTATTTCACAATCTAAAGTTAAAGAAGAATTTCCCTTCGCGTTCTAACTCCTGTATTTGATAATGTTTGAAAATTACACCTGATAATATTCTATTTAACCGACGCAAATTAATAACGAATAAAAGACAACAGATACGATCGTGCTAGTCGACGTTTAATAAATATACGAAGTTGCAAATACTTACCTAACATTGATCAACAACGCGTTCTGATATTTCACAGACGGCAAATTCAGCGGCCTCATCTCGTTTACTTTTTTCCCTGTATTATCGTAATTCGACATGTTATTCATAGCATTTCGTCAAAAAACATACATCTCACACGATACGTATGCCACCGATCCGCACTAACTGCAATTCCAACGTGTACGATATTAGCGAGCCATCGTGAATACCATTGCGAACACTTTACCACCGCGAAACATATTTATATAGGTGAGAGAAACCGGAGGACGAGTACAGGACTCGTTGAAGGTTGCAGTTAATTAAAAAGCGCAGCTAAATACGAGCAAACACTTTACAGTAAGCGGCACACGACGAAGACGCGCACAATATTACGTACAATATGACACGACAGAGTTTTACAAGCGGACTAATTGGGTTACGATCGTTGCAACTGAGCCAGGTATAATCGAGAAATTGTGGAAAAATTGAAAAGGGGAGGATTACAAACGCGGGGTATCACATGACAAATGTTACTCCCTTCGTTGTGTGGAACGTGTCAGGAAATGAACTGAAAGATACACGAGCCGCCGGCACGAACTATATATCTCATAGTTTATACATATAGATCGTGTATAAACTATGACAGAGAAATAACAGATATGCACTACTAGCTGTGTAGGTCTATCCATGAGGAGACATTTGACACACTCGCCGTAAATAGTGCTCGATGCTCGCTTATCCTACCCAGTTGCGGGTACTCAACTTTCGGATTTTCCCCGGTCACGAATTTCCTTCGTATTTCCCTGGAATTCTACAAATTTCACAGAAATATATATATATATATATATATATAATTGGCATTGCCATCTGCTTCTGCGCAGCAATTACATCCCCGTTTTGGCTCATGTCGCTCGCTGCTCCTCAGTTTCCGGACAAAATCGCTACACCGCCGCGCTAATTCGCGTGTCATCTGCTCCTGGACACGTTCGACGCGCTCGCTCGTCCCACCGAGGGCACTCGCGGATTTTCTTTCGCTACAAGCTTCCCTGTTAATTGCACAAACCGCTCTTCGAACAGAAATTACCTTTTGCACTTCGGATGACGTGGCTCTTCGATTCCCCGACATAATCGCGACACCGCTGCGCTAATTGGCATGTCAGCTGCTGCTGGAAATTTATCACGCTCGTGGCAAGTAGTGCTCGATGCTCGCTTTTCCCACCGAGGGTACTCAACTTGCGAATTTTCCTTCAATTTCACCACCACCTCGTGTCCTAATTTTACGAAAATTCCTCTTTCAACGGAAACCACTTTACACGTACGCTTTGGTCGAGCCTGCTCGTTGCTCTTCGATTTTCAGACACAATGCCGACACTACCGCGCTAATTCGCGTATCGTCTGCTGTTGACTTCACCCAAGACTCGATATATTCCATCAACTATCAGCTAAGCAGAAAGAAGAACCATGGAGTTGTTACGTTCGCATTTAGCAGATGCAAATTCCTTGCTTAGCTGTATTCTTATGCCTCCGAATGCCACTGTTCAGCGCTATTACGTTAGATAGCTGCACCGATAACATTAATTGGCAATTCAGCAATGTTTTTAAGCAAGATTATCGTCAATTCATCGTGTTTCTCGTCATCAATCATTATTTCATCGTTCCACGTGCGATCTGTTCGATATGAAATCCCTCTGTTCGAAAGTTAATATCGTAGATAAGCAAGGATGGTGACTGACACAAATTCGAATGTGTGAATATGTCTTTGATAAAGCAAGGAAACCCTCTTTATGAGAAGATAGCGGCAGATTTTACGTTTTAATATGCAATGTACCGTACAAAGCAAACTTAATAAAATTCGACATTTGTATGCGGTTCTCTCGTACAAAAATTTAATATCTCTATAGATATACGAAAATTTTGTTCGTCAAACGTAGATTCTATCAAATTTTATAATTCTATTTTGCTGTTTTATAAAATTAATATATAAAGCGTCCTTTTCTTTTGGTAGAGTTTATCGACAAAGAGCAAATTTTGATTTAATGTTACTTTCATAGTCGCTGGCACAATCGCATATTAATAGCTTGATTCTGGAAAGAAACGTCGAGTGACGTTTTCCTCGTTTCTTGTTTCCGTGCTGGTTACTTAAATCTTTAATGATCTGTTATTGTATTCATCGGTATAGCGATGCATCAATCATATCTTAGCTGTCCCATCGTTTCGAAGAAATGCGTGAGAGAGTTGTGCCGTTTAACACGTTCGCTACTGATCGTCGATCAGCCTTCCATCGCCTGCGATACTATACATATATGCTAATAAATAATTTTCACAGAAAAACTATTTTTATTCACGTAAAACTTTATGTCCGCGGTCTATGCGACTTATTCCGAGAGATTTTTCAACATTTCTCTCAATTTGGTTCCAATTTATAAGAAACGCTTTCAATCGGTAGTGGGTGCATCGAGAAAACAGTAAAAAATTGTACAAAAAGCGGAAGTCTCCGACAAAATTATCGCGAGACGACCAAGGAGGAGGAATCTTGAAGAATCGCCCTAATGAGAAATGGCATCAAAAATGATAAGAAAAATTTGCCAATTGGCAAGCAGAGACGCGATGAATATTCCTGCGTCGAGCGCTGCATCGATATCGTAGCAAGATTTTAAAAACAAGCGAATTTTTTTGAACATTTTGAACAGGGTTCAGATTGTCCGCGCGAAGTTCACTCGCGAAACCTGCATCCGGTTGCAACGCGTGCCAATGTCTTCTAACTCTTGGACGCGTATCGATCTTTTGCGAAGAAACCTCGCGGAACCGGGACAAACTTGCCAGATCGCCATAAGAATCCCTCGGTAATACGAAGAATATCGAGAATCCTCTTTTCAGAAGCTCCAATTTATCCAAAGCGATAAACTCTCCTCTACGATTGCATTTAACTGTCACTAATCTGCACAGTACACGTGGCTAATGACGCAGATGTTGATGCGACGCTAATCCTTCAAACGAGGAGAAACTCGAATAAAGGAAACGTCGAATAAGGCAGTTTTGTAAATAGAACAGGACTCCGACTATCTGTCTACCTCCCTTTACCTGTTCGACTTTCCTTTTATACCTATTTCAGCTAAGAAATTATAATATCTCACCCGTTTTAAATGAAAAGTAAACGTAAGCTCCAAGTTAGGTTAAATACATGGCGCGGCTAAATTTAGTTTCGTGTCGGCTATAACGCACGAAAGATAGCTAGGTTCCATTAAAAGAGGAAAATAAAACATTAATTATCTTGATAATAGCGGACATCAATTAACTTGCTGGAAGCAAGCAACGTTGATTGTATTAATCTTCCGAAGCTATCTCTAAATTATGTTTTACATACTCTTTTATATATCTTTCAATCTAACGCGAATATTCATACTTTTGCCTTCTGATGAATCATTCTTCGTTTAATTGAACGTAAACCTTTCACATCGGCGTAAAAATAGCAAGCTCGACAGAGATCCAGAAGTCGCTTCGTGACAACATGATATTTATTTGAAGATGATCTAACAGGAATACGTGTACGCGTATACAGTACGTTAGAAATACAATGTTTCCGTGCTACTTTGAAATCTGCTTTCACGTTGCATGCTTGCGTATACGCGAATTACATTAGCACGAATTAAATTTTACCTCTATGTACGTTATAAGCAGTCTTAACCGGACCGACTTAACTTTTCTGTCGAAAAGAAAAGAGGATCAGTAAATAATAAAGTCAGCAGAATCAAGGAAAGTTCCAAAGAAGAGGAAAAGAGCAATTATTTATTTGCGAACGCGTGATATAATTAAATACATTTAAATATATATATATATAATTTTGTTCTTCGAATCAGAAGCAAGGTAAAATGTAAGAGACCAAGATCTTATCTGATATTTTTTAACTGAAAATGACCGAAGAAGATGGACGAAGATCGTCTACGTTGAAGCTCGCGTGCCGCGGTCGATCAGTAGAATGAATCGATCCCTTTGTCGGTAATCAGAAAGGAAAACAACAAATTAGGAGAAGCACGCGTGCTTATTAAGTGGTGTCGTTGATGTTAATATCAACAGACGTTCAGATTATCCACAAAATCATCGCCTACCATCGACCATATGCTCGCACATATTCTCGCATTAATTATGCATACCGTAATAATTGTTGGTAATTACGCGGGATAGGGAATTTCGATGGCCTTGAAATATATCGCCAAGACCAACATTTCGAATAATCTTTTTTCACGCGCACAATCGCTGCTTAGCCTCAGTTTCCAAAATACCCGCAAAATGCTCCGATTAAATTTAGCTTGCGATTACGCTTCGTTCTGGGATGGGCAGACGCGTTTTTTTTTTTTTTTTTTTCTACGATCCAACTTAAACTTAAAGCAAATACTGGTAAATAATAGCAAATATCGCTGGAAGAGGGGAGAAACACGACGAAACAGAAACAAATCAAAATCATTTATAGTTTCGTACAAGCTCTAACGATGTTTATTCATCGCCACGTAGAGGCTCGGTGCTCCGATTTCTCTTTCATGTCAGTAGTATTCCGTATACATAGGCGAACAAACGACAAGCTGACAGGCTGTGTAAACAGAATTTTTTCCATTGTCACGCCGCTTGCATTTGCTTGCAATGAAAAGGGGCGCGTATGTGGACCTTGTCTCGTAATTCCGACCCACTTTAATATCCTTCCCTTTGTAGCCTTGGACACCAATAGATGCAACGCGCCGTGTATTATGTCGTTTACGGTGCATCGTGCGTCTCTGTTTCGTATTCCGTTTAACGAAACCCCGCGAATAATGTAATTCGGTCCAACGATGCCTGTAACAGGCTCGCGTCGATACTGTTATCTGATTTGGCAAATCGAGGCCTGCTCTCAGGATCTGGTAAATCAAAGTGCGGCAGAAGCTGGGTTATCCGTGCTAATTGGGGGCGAGGCTAAGCGAATCTTCGGATCATCGAACGGTCACTTTCCCGACGTTCATCTCCGCGTATGTGTTCCGAGCAAGAACGTAGATTTTATTCGGTATTTCCAGTAGGCATAGAATCCTTTGTTAGTCGAATCTGTCGTGTGGATTCGATGTACAGTGTGTTCTTAGTCTTCGTAGGTAAGGCGATCTGTTAAGAAGCCTGTAGGCATAACGAACAAACACGAAGGACGTTAGTTAATACGAAAGGTGCGAGTTGGAAGTAATATCACTGTTACGACCAACTTTTCGATAACATCATTTTCAAAGAAAACATTATAGCGATAGAGTTGTTCAAGCGCTACTTCTGCAAATTGTGATTATATTTTCTTCGAATGTTTATCTGCCACAAAAATCTACGTTTTACGTTTCACGTGTACGTACGTATATATGTATATCTCGCGAAGAAGAGGAATAAATCATAGGAGATTATCACCGAGCCTAGTGTCAGCAAATTACATTTCATTTCCAGGATATAATTAACAGCCATATTCCGATCAAATATTCATGTTGCGTGAAGAGTCACCTGACGGCGATAGCTTTAACAATGGTTCTCTATACAGGGTGTAACGGAACATCGGCAGCTGATCGTGCAGCTAAACAAAGCAATGAAAAATGTTCGTGTAAACATGTGCTCCATCTGTCTTCGTCTATGAGATTTGACGAATGTTAAAACAGGCAGAGCAAACTTATTAAAAATGTCAAGCTTCTCAACAAACTCAGGAAACAACGGGTGAACCATTCCTGTTTGGACGATTGAACAAAGAGTTCATCGCGTTCGGTTCGTTTATTTGTTAAGCAACAGGTAGAGTAGAGCAGATTCTTTCAAATCAACAGGACTATCGTGTATCAATTCTGGCAGTGAGACACCCGACGAAGGCAGACGGAAGATATTTATCTCTATACGAACATTTTCCATTGTTTGTCTGCGTAATGTCAGGCCGCGAAGTGGATTCCGCGTGTTTTGTTACACCCTGTACATGCACTCGAGTTTGTTTGCTTCGATTATATTTGCTGAATAATTGTAGCCGCTTTCAAAGTCAAGATGGTTATCATAGAAGAGCAATTGGAGGAAAAAAAAACAAAAGGGGGATGAAACAAGGTGTCGGCCGAATCACACATACGAATTATATTTATGTTCTGTTCCCGTATACGAGTGGCGTACATCGTTACAATCGTGTTTATTCGCTAGACACAGTAGTTTTAAATAATGTACTTAATCGCGAAGGCCGTTATTGCACATGCTTGTACATACCCAGACAAGATTTTTCATCGATCGACATTTATTATTTATTAATAATAGTCTGGTCGTATCATAGACCGTTATCTGTGCTCGTGTCCTTATCGCTAAAGGCCTTCATACGCGTTGAACCACGATTGCGGCGCATGCATCGATACTTAGGTCTCGTGATTACATGTTACGATGCATGTAGATCGGCGAATCGGCATCAGAAGCAACTTGTATCGGTGCGGGAATCACAATCCCGTGTTAGTCGGTAAGTTAGGCCTTATTTGAAATGCAAATTTCAACGTACAGAGGGCAGCACCGATACCGAATGTAATTTACGACAGACTATCGTCGTCGTATTTCCTTTTGTCGACACTTGGGCAAAGTTCATGCGATCGAAAAGCAAAATAATGTATACGCAAATAATTTCTATGGTTGCACGGTTCGTTCGCTTTTAGCTCTTCCAGTAACGCGGCGTTGGAAGATCTGTTCCTCTCGATTAACCATCTTCTTGCCCGTTTCTCCTTTTTTTTAATTCTGTATTTTCTATAACCAACATACCTCCTATCGTCGATAATAACACTGCGATTGGGATATCATCGGACATTTTGAAACACGTGTTTCAACGTTGGTACATTGAGAACAGTCGGTAATGCGGAGATAGATCGAAACTGATGCAGATTTTATGATCTCTAAGCACCGCAACGTGTTTCAACGTCTGTAGGCATCTTAAGAAGATACAATTCGAAACGCGAATTACGTAAAAATTACATAAATTCAATTTTCCTCTCACTGGTACAATCAGTTCGAGTTATTATTATCGAGGAATTAATTTTCTATTACTTACACGTTACACTTATCCCTTAGATTAATTACCAGTTACATAGACAAATACTGTTAGGAGCTCAATGCTGTTTACTTGTGTGCCTCGTCTTATTTAGTAACAATATACATCCATATATAAGTTTGTCGTATTGAAATTGTAAGAAAAAGCCGACATACGTGAAACAATATATCATTGCTCATAGCGTTAAAATTGTACGTCTTACGCGATAAAATAGCATAACGCTAACAAACAGTTTCT
The DNA here is from genome assembly GCA_014737475.1 of Bombus confusus. NCBI lineage: Eukaryota > Metazoa > Arthropoda > Insecta > Hymenoptera > Apidae > Bombus > Bombus confusus. Next base: position 163,933 of record JACXIV010000029.1, on the reverse strand, counting down.
TTACAGGAGATCGTTCGTCAGTCATTTCTTGTTACGTGCTAAACATCCTGCCTCGTATACGGTGCTGGGCAAAATTTCATTTACCTATTAAACAACAAACAACAAATTGAAATAATATTTTAATCGCGAATAAGAACGAAATTTCTTATCTAAATAAAGATCGTTCCAACATGAAATTTATTCAATAATGCCCAACACTGCTCGCGGTAGATTCATATATTTACAATTCGGTAATTCAAAGACGTATTATTCTTAGTATCATTTGTACAAGCCCTTATATATCGACATAGCTAAGAATTACGTATTTTGTACACAATTAACGCGCTGTACATTATTATCGATAGAAATTTCATTATTATCAAACAATTGAAGTTTTTCCATAATTACTGTTCGTCATTAATTTAATTATTAGTTATTTGCAGCTAAGAATAGCGAAGTTTAAGCATTAAAATAAGTAATTTGCGTCAGAATTGTGCGAAATTACCGTTGAATTGCTTCGTGAATTATAATTGCAAAGTAATTCAATTACACTCGTGATTAAAGTAGTAATTTGAATTAAATGAAAAGTTTGCGTTGCGTAATTCAAGGTCAATGTAATCAATATACATTAAGTAATTAAATTACAGTGTAAATTCATTAGCACAACTGTAACATACATTGTTCTCCACAATATTAACAACGCAGAGAATTTAGTCACGGTTAAGGAAATCATCCTTGAATCCTGGAAACATTCTCAGAAGAAAAGATCTATTTTTAATTTTCTATCTTGACCTGCGGTATATTTCTTAGATTCATTAATGACCATCGATATTTTCACAGATTAAATACAATGCAACATCTTGTATTTATGCCAGTCTGTCGATGATCTTCTTTCACATTAACAGCTTTGCAGTACGAGATTAAACAGCATTACTATAAACGGATATTAATATAACATAAACTGTTTCCAGAAGAAAAGATCCTGGGAAAATGATTTAAGATGGAAGTAATTCTGTTTGTATTGCTATAGTATTTCATGGATGCATTCAAAGCACATCTAGAGTTAATTACGGTGCAAAACAATTTCGTTGCCACAATTAAATCACCAATCGTCATAAAGAATCCTTAGGCATGTAATAAATCACACGTATTTGTAAAAATATAAGAACTTCGGAAAATACTTATTTCTCATTGCAAAAATTTTGTATACATGACATGATTTCTGATCGTAAATAAAAATATATCTCTAAGCATGTGCTTGTCAATAGGCCAATGTTCGTGTAAAGAATATTCGTACAAAACTGCATACCTTATATAAAAGTTTTAATACCTAAATGTATAATGTAATAATACCTAAATAGCGAGGCCAGTGCCCTCGCGCGAAAGTGAATTTTCCAAGTTCGCTTACAGAACTTTACCGGTAAAAAGTACAAGGAACGACTATTTTTTTTTTTTCTTTCACTAAAAACTCAAGAGCTACAAATTTTGAGCGAATTTTGAGCCACGTCGTTGCTGCAACAAACGAACGATAGTTTGAGAGAAAATACCGACGACGAAGCAAAAGAGCAGACAGATCGAAGTTCTCGACGAAACCATTTCGATAAAAAAAAAAAAAAAAAAAAAAAAAAAAAAAAAAAAAAAAAAAAAAAAAAAAAAAAAAAAAAAAAAAAAAAAAAAAAAAAAAAAAAAGGAAAGGAAACAGACCGAGAACTTGTGAGATATCTTCAGTGGTAACAGAACCTGACAAATTTATATAAATTATCATGCTCGTCTCTGTGAACAATATTCGCAATTCGCAAGGTGCCCATGGGGGCGTACACACGTACAAACACGCGACCTATCGATATACAACATCCACCGCGTCACGACATGAAAGATTTATTCCGTGAGACAGCAAGTGTTTCCCATCGTGCGATTCTCCAGCTATACGCGCACGTACACGACGTGCTCTGGTAAAAAGAGATTAAGGCGCGACGAGATCTATCTCGACTTTCTTGTGTTTTTTTTATAGGGCAGAACAACACGAGATTTTCTAGAATAATTATCGACTTCGCCAATTCGCAATTAAGGTCATTTACCGATAACGAAAGAGCGGACGATTATTCATTACCAGACTGCGGATTTTTGTGCATTTATTTATGCATTTATTTCGACGCAAATATTCCAAAGTATACAAAATATCCAAAGCGAGATATTTACACTGATATCGAGTAGAGACGAAACAGAGGTCCGTTGCTTTAGTTATTACGTTAATACAAGTTACGAAACATTTTTAGGAAATGAGAAAATCGACGATTTTTGTCGACGAAGGAGGAAGAGGCGTCTTCTTTCGCTTTTTTTTTTTTTTTCCTCGAAAGCCGTGAAACAGCCGAAGACAGACCTTATCCTACTTTGTCGCAGGTACCGCGTGGAAAGAGCACAACCCGATTTATGAAACCCAGCAGACACGTTGCAACAAGGATATCCTCGCAAAACGGTTCTAGCTTTGCTCAACGATATTGGTTTTCGCTATCTGCGACGAATACTCGTTCGTCCCACCGACTATTCTCGCAGTGGTCGCTCTAATAACCTTGGGGAGTGCAACTTGAGAATGCACTTGCAATTTAAAAAAAGGGAAAAGAAACAAACATTCGTTCATCCGCCACTGTAAAGCGAGTAACTGTAAAAGCGTTTGTCTGGAAAAGCCATTTTCTCGCGGTACTCTCTTTTTTCCAGAGCGCGTCGTCCACGTTTATCAAGCACGCGTCGCGAGAGCTGCTAAATCGTCTCCGACGTTGCTGCTTCAATAATATCAAACTTGCTACAACTAATCGTGGCTATTTCAATGCATATTGTGCATATGTCTCTGTTCGTTACTAGCAACGCGAGCTGCGACGCTCCTTTCCAATAGCGTACGCTCCACACTCGCGTTAAATCACACGCCTACGGTAACGCACGTGTGCAGCTGGCTTTCAAGGAGCTACCACACCGGCGCATTCGCCAACGTAACGACAAGATAAACGATGCGTGAAGTTTGAGGCCGAGCGTCACGCCGAGTGACGGCTCGATGCTGTGTGTCTCAGCAGCTCCTTTCTCGTCTAACTTCAAACGACCACTTCCTTTGTTGCTGCTGCGTTTCCCATCAATGGCACGATCCGTCGATGCTGCGACCGAGGTATTCATAAAAAGAAACCGACGGCTGTGTCAACCCTGTTGTTTCGAGGTTCCTGGCGAATTCGGATCTTGTCCGCCACCGCTCGGTTGATCTGCAACTAATTCGTGACAGTCGGACGATTAGTGTCTCTTAACCGGGCGAGACGATATATATTTCGCCGTATCAGCTACACCCTGTTGAGCAGGGCGACATTCGCTGCGATACGCCATGACAATGAACGATCCAATTGTTCGGGGAAACTCGAGATTTGCCAAGACCTTAGGAGAAACCTACGAAATACAACTGGTTGAGAAAGTAATCATAAGTCGTGCGAAAAGATTCGAGCCAGAGACTGTCCGATCATCGAAACACTCCAGCAAACGATCTACAACATATCTTGGGGAGATTACGCGGGAAACACGTCGAATTATTTTATTATTATTGTATTATTACTTGTATATAATTGCATTATTAATAACAGGATTAATCGAGAACGATGCAAGAAACGGTATGGACCGCTGGGGGAATATCTATGTGCTACCAGAGCAAAAACACATTTTACTAGGTACAATTAGAATCGCAGAGCTATCCATAACTATTCCGTAACTAATTAGAATTACGTAGGATCGTGAATCTCACGTTAGATAAAATTAGAGATTCGATGAAGAACGATGCTGGTTAAAAATAGAGCACGTTCGTGTTCCAGTGTAATGAGACAGGAAATATCGCCACTCTTCTTACGCCCATTATTTCTGATTAGAGTGTAACTTTACATTACGTCAAGAGTGATAAAGGCTCGCGCATAGCAAGCGAGCGAAGAAGACCAGGGCATCTGAATATTAAAAAAAATGCCAGAATCGGCCTTCGTTTAACGATAATACGAGCGAACGTTTTTTATATTATTTTTCCAGCGTACTACCACGATGCTCGGCTCAAACAAATAGAGGTCCGTAGAACGAATAAGAATTAGAACAAATACAAAACGATTCTATACTTTTTCCAAGTGTCGCGTTACTATCGATAAATAAATTCAAACAGTCCTTCTCCCGATACCTTGCAAGTACTTCGCGTTACGAACGACACATGCAGATTTATCGTAGCTGTTAGCGATCGCCGCCAATACGCTTTATGTCACGGCTGTGGCGTTTAGTTCGGAGTCCCTGGCCGATCGCACGAACCGACGCTTCGCGCGTAGAAAGGTTGCTTCTGTTCTTGCCATGCACAACCGTGCCATAAATTAAGGATTCCGAAGGGTCTCGACTGGCGTCGAGCGCTGGCGTCGAGCGCTGGCGTCAATTCTTCAGACTCGGAGGAATTTTCTCAGAGCGACCGGAGAGGCCGCCTTCGCTGATTCCTCGAATCAGCTCACACCCGCTCCAGAGAAGGCGGATTTCTACGAGAGAGACGCGACAACTCTGAGATGTGCCGATTGGGTCTTGTCTCTAGGAGAAACGGAGCAATCGGCAACCTGGAAGACTGTCGATCGGGAGGACGACTCCTGGAGGAGGTGGCTGAGGCAAGGAAGGCGATTTTAGATTTTCGAAGCGAAGTTGGAAGCAAAAGGACCGAAGGCTCGGCAGATTGCAGCGGATTTCTAGCGCGAGCTAATTATCAAACGATCGAGCGAAACAGATTTTGACGTAGAAACGATTTTTACCAATCTGCCGGCGATCTTTGGGCCAACCGTTTGCTTCCAGATTCGCCGCTACCGTCGAACGATAGGACCGAAATCGAACCACGATTATCTCGATTTTTATGCACCGTGTGCGCCGTCGAGAAATCCCCTTTGCACGCGGCTCCTTACGCCCGTCTTCAATGAAAAGTAACGACGATGGAAATGAAAAATCAAAAGAAAGGAGCGACATTAAATGCGGTGTCCGCGAGTAAGTATAATTTGTCGTGCGGCTAACCTGTCTCCATGGAAAGCTCCTCGAATCGATCCGGCAGATCCAACATCGCAGGCTCGGCGTGGCGGCCCAAGATCTCCGTCAGGGCATTCCTCCTTCCGGCTCTCCCGGTCGAAAGGAACTCTTTCGCCCTGTCGTCGCCCTCGTAGGAGCCTGGGCTGCGCGCACCGCGCACATAAGTTCCCGAACCATTTCCTGTTGCCCCAGGATCCTTCGTGTCCGGCACATCGTCGATCTCCGCGGGACTGATTGATCCCGATCGTCCCGGCGTTAGCATCTTTTTCAACGCTGCACACAGATCGAGTTATTTTAATCATTCCCTTCGGATACCTTGGTAACGTTGCAGGACAGACCCTTCCAAATAACTAACTCCGTCGCGTACCATTTAATTCAGATCGGTTCGTTCTTTTCCTACTTTGTATACGATTTTATTATTGTTATCTGTGTGCAATGTTATTATTGTTATCTGTACACAATGTTAGTATTGTCGTTTGTATACAACGTTGTTAGTGTTGTCTGTATACAATGTTGTTATTGTTATCTGTACGCATCGTTATCGATCAATCGTCATCGTCATCGATTGATATGATAGCACGTGGTACGCCAATTGGATTTCCATTTCGTTTCATGAGGCGCGAAGTGCGACTTATTTGGCCTAGAGGTTTCTGGAAGAACTGTGTCGCCGATGCATAGAATATTTCATTTCAAGCGAAGCACGTCCGCCCGTACATTTACGAGATAAAATAACGCGTGGTTCAAATCTGCGTACAAAATATCATCGGTTGTTTTAAAATTTTGGTTCAACGCACCGGGAAGATTATTTTTGTAACGTAAAATCATAGAAGGGAGTTCCAACGGGAAAAATTCATGCTTCTAAAATTTCCATAAACTTGAATTTTTACTAAATATCGTAAAAAAAAATTTTATTAATAATCAATCGAATATTATCAATGAAAAATACGCATGCATTATGAAAATATACTTTATCGGGTTCGATTTAGAGAAGAAAGAAGTCAGGGGGAATCGACGTTAAACCTTTTGTTATTGATGCATTGCTGCTTTTTATAATCGCTATTCGCAAGTTTGATTGGGAAAATAATAATTTCTCGATAACGTAAACGATTTATGGTATAACAAGTGATTACGATACGTCGATACAAGACATTAAGTTCGTAGACACAGGATAATACGACTGATTTAGCCGAAGCAGCGTCGAGTGATAAATTTATCTTAGTACGCGATAAGATTATCTTAATATGGCATATTTCGTATCCCCTAACTTTGATGCGAACAGCGTATTTTTTAAAACGAGCTTGCGTTGTTGCGAGCTTTAACACATACGTTTATATCATGTGCTTTTATTACAGTAGGACGTGACAATCCTGCAGAACAAATGAAAATAGGAGATGCGTTTTGTTTAGCAACGTCCCGCGTATTTCGTATTAAATAAATAATTAAATTACTCCGAAATCATAAAAGCATTAATCGAATAAACCAAACAACGTCGGTTTTGTATAAAATGGAACGATAATAAATTCTATATTAATTATACTCGAATTAAGCGTCGTGCTCGCGTAAATATAAAATTTTAATTACTTATCGTTTCTATACGTTCCGATTGTTCGTTATATTTCGCGAATATATGCCCGATATCGATTCAAAGTCATCTGTTGCTCTAAAATATTTATACAACGCGAAAAGTGTAAAACATGCCATTTCGTATCACGCACGACGCTGTGATATAATTAACGACGCAATATGATAATTAACTCTGCTATCCTCCTTGCTCTTCCCCTTCACCCTTCCGTCTCTTCGGATATCTACTCCTTTTTCCCATCTATTTTACTCGCAGACGTCGTGGAATACACAAAAGCTGAAGAAATTCTATCGGACGGTAAAGGCAAATATTAAAAAAAAAAACAAAGCTACGTTTAAACAAAGTTGACCAATATCTATCGACGTATAATATTCGCTTAGGTTCGAGGAGAACAGCAGAGTTAATACGATACTGAGCATAGTCGCCGATACGGAGAGGTTAACTTTAATTCTCACCTAAGACTATTAAAAATGTTAAACTTCGCGCGATAAAAGTTGCCAAGGATACCTCGACGTTGCAATTGAAAAACGCACGCGTTTCTCGTTATATCGACAGTCGATAAAACAGTTATCAGGCAACCGAATAACAGAAACGCGAATCACGGCAAAAAGGATTAAATTCGAGGGAGGTAGAGTCCCGGTTCCCTTTATTACCGTCGTATTTAATCCGGCTTTAATCCAGTTGGTAGTTCGGAAGCGGAAAGTTTCTCGAGGCGGATAGCGACACGATTGCCAAGGATATTTAACAGAATTTCCTCCGAGAATGTCCAGCGAAACAAATACACACGATAAACAATGTTTTCCTTCGTCCCTTTTCCACACGTTAGCTTCCTTCTTTTCCTAGTTCTCCACGAGTAAACTACTAACTTTCTCTTCGTTGAACGGTATTTTTCAATAAAAATCAGAGTGTACTTAATTTTAGCCAATTCGAAGACCAGTTCATCGAAACGTTGCTTGGCTTTTCGACCAAATGCGCGATCATCTAAAATGATTCGAAAGTTTTCATCGCTGGACAACTGTACAGAAGAATCGTCCGTTTAGATGTTCGTAAAGATAACCTTGGGAATTGATACACCGATCGACGCATTTAGTTCGAATGATGTCATAAAGCCGGAAATCGGATGAACTCATCGAGCAACAAATTTTTAAATACATCACGAACCGTGTAGATTTGACTGATTCATGAGTCGTGCTTCGACACTGATTTGGCTACTATTACGTGTCATTCATCTTAAATGTTCGCTGGCGAAACGAAATTAAAATGTCACGAACGTCGGATAGCGTCGATCAAGCTATAAAATAAACGAAGCATAGCACAAGATTTAAGCGAAGAACATCTATGCCAAATACGCGACAGGGGAAAAACCAGAATCAATCGAACGCATTCTAAAAGAGGCTGCCAAACGCGTAGGCCGACCTGGGCAGAAATTATTGGCTTGTCCCAAAAGTTTCTTTCCTTTTGTAAGGATTTCGAAAGGATTTTCTTCCGTCACAAAATAAAACAGCCTGTTAAGAAAGTACCGAGGTTAATTGAAACGTTAGAGCTTGTGTTAGTGTAAATTAGGATTAAATGAAAATTTAGCACGTATGTTTGGAACAAAAAAAAAATACCTTTTTCGCGGAAGTGACGTTTTCTCCGGCACCTTTTGAACGTCGAGCGGCTGAAAACGGCAAGGTAATTTCTCCCTGCCACTGACACTTTGCGCAGCTTCACCTAATCAAGTATCGTTTAGAATTATAAGCTACTGTTTACGGCCGACGAGACACCTTAAAACTAAAATTAAATATAAAATAAAATGCAACAATTAAACAAAGAAACAAAATGTGCATCTACTTCAAATTATTTATAGCGTTCCGCGCGAATGAAAACTTCGTAACCTAAATTTCCAAAACGTTGAAATTCTATCTGGAAAATTTTCAAAATTCAATAAGAGATATAGTTAGCAATTTGTACATTTAAAATGTAACTTTCAGATTTTCAATGCGAACCTTCGCTTCTACAAGGATATGTACCAATTTCAGGAACTTTTGACGGAGGTTGACAATTTTTCTCGTGGAACAGTGTTCAATCGCTGCTATTCAAATCCTTTCACAGATATTTTCACTCTATAGAATCCGTACGGCGTTCGACGAATTAATTGCCACTGACTAACTTGGCGCATTTCGAGCTTTATATTCTTCAACAGGAATATTTCGATTAAATTTTTCTCTTACAAATTCTCGTGTATATTCGTGTAGAATGTCGGAGAACAGTGATAAGTATTTTGTAAACGTGAAATTTCACAAGTAGGAGAGGGCGTTCGCATTAAAGCGGAATATTAAAAACTGACGAGGAAGAAGCGAAACCCATTAATTTCTATGTGTTTTCAAACATGACTCAAATTATAATTTTTATACGTCGTGTATACGCTTTGAAGCTTCCTCCGCGAGCTTCGACAAAGTAAACTCTGATCATGCTTTTAGCGACAAGAAAATTTAAATTAATACGGAGCAAAGAAAAATGTAATTAAAATTCTATGCATACACTGTCATTCTGGCATTTTCATTTTTGCAAAAATAATCTCCATGAAATTTGACGAGGCGAACTCTGCTCAAAGCTACCAATGGACAGAAGATACGCGAGAAATAAATTTGGAAAATTCAAAATATAGTAAAATCTCCGTTTAAAGTCCGGGAATTATATTTCGCTCCAACAAAGAAATCACCGCCGCGTTCGTGCAGCCAGTGACATCGATACCGAACAGTTGACGAAGAAGCCGAAGGAAATCGTATTTTATTTTCATCAATGAATCGCGTTTCTATATTACCCATGAAATTTCCTTCGTTTTTTTTTTTTTTTTTTTTTAAATTATTTTCTTCCTTCTTATCAGCTCGTAGATATGGTCCAATTATCCGGCACATTTGATTATCTGACACAGCCTCGAGCCTGGCTATGCCGGATAATAGGAATTCTACCGTACCAATATCCACAGAAATTGCTTCACAGAGGCAAACGGAGCAAAAATCTTCATTAGAGTAAATGCTCGATATGATTTGCTTCCGCTGCAACGCAAAATTCACACTGTCGTACATCTTCGAATATTCTTCTTCGTCTATCGAGTAATCTCGATTGATATTAGCAATATTTTGTGTTGGCAACCTCGAGCTAACTTAGGTACTTCAGAATCAATCTCGTTGTTTACGTTCAACGAAGCAACTCACTCGCGACATCCAACGTTCGCGAATGATAAAAATCGATTTTACGCCAAAAGGATTGATCGTAGGATTGAAGTCGTTTGGACACGTTTGCTCCTCTCTTGGTACGTGAGCTGTAAACTCTCAAAGTCATGTACCCCTTTTTTTTAACAACCTGTTACATCGGTTTGCTTATATATTTACAATTTCGAAAAAAGCTGCAGCCCAAAAAAGTTACGTACTCTTTGTCTACGCGAATCTTGTAGATCTTTTCTTCTCCCTTCCTTTTTTTTTCTCCAATCGAGGGTTTGGGGTCGCATCAACATCTTGGCTTATTTAGCGACTGCTTGCTGGTCACGTTACTTTGATACCTGATACTCTAGTAACTTGAAACGTAGTTGCGTTTATCGTTTAAATAGGGTTTCTGAGATGTACACCGTCGATGAACGAGATTACGGTGCTACTCCATTTATGTTAACGAAATTGTATTTACCAATAAAATTTCAATTGCTAATAAAGTTTCAAACCTTTTTACAGCTATAACACACGCGATATACACATAAAGTTTTCTGTGGTGGTATCCTATTCTAAACTTTATGTACCGTTATAGGTTATCTGCTACCAATACGTTAAATCGTTACCGAGCAAGAAGGAATATAAAATACAGCGTAGTTTTGATGAAAGATTTTAAGCAGAATTTTAATTTACAGGTAACTGTTGAAATCCAAGATTTTAAATAAAAAAAAAAAAAAAAGAAAGAAAAAAGAATTTAATCTTTTACGAGAGGTATACGGTAAATGTTGAGGTACACGTTCAATTTTATACGTGTATCATCTTTCATATAAATTGATAAAGTTATATCGATGCGACTTATTATTGACGATAGATCACACGATTTTCAAGTGTCCCAAACGCAATACATTCCGCGCAAGATGTACATTAATTATGAATAATTCAAGAGACCAAACTCATTTTCTAATGTTTATCGTGCAAACTAAATTATTCGCTAAATTAGCATAGTACAATGTTAATATTTCCTAGATAATACATTCTTCTATAGTGACGCTAATAACCTTGTAGTTGATGCGACATTAAACCTCGTCTGGACTGGGCTCCAAAGAGCACGTTAAACGAGTAATTGAAAATACGTATGAAAATGAAAAAGAAAGACAGAGACATATCGATCAACAAACAGGAAGGCAGTACTCGGTGTAGAAGATAAATTAGCAATGTACAACACGACCATGAGACCCGTACACAGACTTATGGAACTTATGTCCCATTGGTAACAGCAGCAAACAACCACGTGGCTAAATTCGAATCACTGCGATCAATTCTACTGACAACAGTTTGTCAATGGTTCGTGATACATCAGAAACGAAGATCCACGGAAAGATCCGGAAATACCAACTATTCAAGAGGAAACCAAGAGAAATGCGATGAAACACAAGAAAAGCGTTGCACAACATCCTAATCAACTGGTTCTACGGACGTACAAGGATCGGATTAAACGAAGCTTAAAAAGGAAACATCCTGCTCATCTTCTATAGAATTCTCACGGGATACATCACGGGATACTGCAAGATGACGTCCTGCCGGGGATAATCATCCACATAATAATTTATAGTTAGAAGAATTTACCGAATGTCTAACGAGACAAATTGCAGAGAGCAGTAGCTAAAATAAAACGAATGACGTCAAAAGTCCGATTGGAAAGAAAGCATCGCGAGAGAAGATGCTACAACAGTTGGGGCACAGATTAAAAGTTCATCTGAAAAGATATTTTGCAGTAGAAGCGCAAGATAATATAAAAGCTCTTTCAAAAGCAGTCGTTCGAATGAAGAAAGATCTCCTGCGTGCTATTATATTATCTTCCCTAAATAAACGAAGGAATGTAAAAAGAAATAAGAAGCAACGACGGAATGAAAAGAGCGGATCCACGCGCAAAACTTCTACGCTGCAGTTGCGCACGAAAAAATGCGATTTTTCGCGTCGCGCAGAATTCGAGCGCTCGAATGGAGCATATACAGGGTGTCCCGCGTGACGCGACTCGGTATTTTTCTGTCATTTGCAACCACGTAACGAGGAATGTTTTGAACCGTACTATAATGGTAAACTGGACCTATCAATCAGACAGGGTTACCATTTCCAAGGCTGCCAAACGATTCCCTTAAATCGGCGATGATACGAACGCACATTACCCCCACTGCCATTTTACAGCTACGTCGCTTGTGTCACGTGGTGTGAACTTTGTCCAATGACAACCGCCAATTGTCCCTCCACCTTCATTTATCTAAAGTATAAATCAGAAAGTCACCAGTTCGCTAGCTGTACTATTTCCCCCACTGCCAGAGGGACTTTTCCCTCAATTCCATCAATCTGATAACACCGGACACTGTGTACGTTCTTTAAATCATTCAAATTCTGACATAATTGAAACCACGTCAAACATATCGAGCAGAAGACTCGAACGTAATCATCCGTTAGACATAGTGAACCGGTAAACTCATTTTACCCTTCCTTGCTACTGACTTACATAACCTTTATGTCAGCTGCAACGACACAACCCACGCCAAAAGGAAACACAAAACAGGATATGTACACAATTGTCATTTCGAAAGTCCGTGCGGCAATTTACGACAGCAACAACAATTTTAATAGCGTCGAATGTACTAGAAATGTTGCTTTTTCCATGAGATTCTAAGGGACCATACAACTAATTCAAGAAGCATATTACACGATATTTTTTGTTAACTCAATACCAGGTTTACAGTAGACTTTATTTTAACGCTTGTTCCAACTGCACGCCGCCTTCCGAATGCAACATTTTGCTCTCTTGCAGAAGTTTGAACGACCTGCTGTTATTAGAGTGGCTGGACGTGCAACTCTAATGGAAATATTATTTTCACCGTTGTAAATGTAGCATTAAGTAAACAAAAATATCTGTAACACGTTTTTTTGAATTTTTCGTAAAATCCTGTACCATCTCATGGAAAAAGCGACACATGGTCCTATTTACGTTCCCCAAACAGGCCTTGGTTTCGCTATGAAAACAAAGTATTTTTGAAATATTTTATCGTCGATTTGCAGTAACACTCGGCGACATTAAAGTACGGTTCGAAACATTTTTTATCACATGGCCGCAGATGGCAGCAAAATATGAGTCGCATTACGCGAGACACCCTATACATAAGTATATCGAAATAATCCCGAAAAATATGATCGCGTCACCTGCAGTTCGAGTATTTAAGTGGGATATGCACGTCTAGTCGCGAAAAAATTAAACAAGAAATTGCTAGCGTTTGTAGAAGATACACTATACAGGGTGTCCAAAATATTTTCTGTGAAACGAAGCATTTTCTACGAGTAGACTATTTTTATACAGATTCGTATTTTTATAGACGCAAATGAGAAAGTGCGACCTAAGCAAGCATTTTTGCAACTACAAATTTCCCATAAATTCGTCAAAATCCGTAATCTACCTATGAATAAAAATAAAAAAAAATAAGGTAAATAAATATAGATACTCTATTAGAAAATTATAACAAATATACAAAATAGCAATGGATTGTCTTTTTCTTCGGTGAATGATAGAAACAGATTGGTGATATTTATGTAGTATTTCAACGACATTGACACTATAATTTATTGTTATTATTCTTTAATTTCAGTAAATGCGTCACGAATTCTCTGCATTAATTTCTAATGTATGTTAACTCTAGTCGCATAATCTTTCTTTTTCTCTTCAAATAGAAATTCAATGGCATAATGTCTAACGATCTTGAGTTAGGTTAGTACCAAGGATAATGCTTGTTTAATGATTATAATTACCCTGTTGAATCATACTGACATACGTTCGTACCGTTTACTTCCTTTCTTAGCTTAAATATAATTCTACGGGATATAAAATAAATTATTACTCTGAATAAATATTGCCGAGTGAAGCAAAATTTTCTCCCAAATAGCTATCTTAGCATTCAATGACTACACACACGCATTTTAAATTCTTTCAAAAATAATTTATATTTTTTTGATCATAATGATTCGGCTCTCGAGGAACTAAAGGCTAAATAATCCATCGTGCCATTTCGTATTTTTGTTATAATTTTTAAGTTATAATTAAATTTTCAATAAGTGTTTACGAGTCTGCATTTATATAACATTTTTTTAAACTTCTACTCGTACAATATGTTAGCTTCGTTTCGCAGAAGATACCCAGGACATCCTATATAGAGTGATTCTAATAGCTGAGCCAATCAACTTAAATTAAATTAAACTAAATCAAATCAAATCAAATCAAATGAAATTAAAAATTGAAATTGAAAAAAGGTCGTAGAGAAAAATTTTCCGTTGTTTCACGAGCTTCGTCGTCGTGTGGCGCAATTTTTTTACAAGTGCTTGCAAGTTACTGTGCCCCTTTCTTTTTTTTCCAATGGAATTCTTCTACTCTTTCTGCTATTACGCTACGAATTTTATTCCTTCGACAACTTACAATAAATGCACAAGCGTTTCACTCACGTTCTGAGTACTCTTAAGAAAATTGATGATATTTTCCATTATAACGTCTAAGTTTTCGACGCCCTTGTTTAACACGTTAAAATTAAATCATCACATGAGTATCGTCTTTCCTCGTAGTTCGTTATAACTCTCGTGTTATTACGTAATATTGACGTTATTTTGTATTTGAACATTCGTGTAATTCATTTAGTAACCATATAGTAACGACTAAACTATATAACGAAGAATAGTAAGAAACGTATGAACGATATTCAGATACAATGGTGAAACGATTGAGAAATTGCCACAAATTTTTTAAAACGTGAAATATATATTTAGTAAAATATCACTATAATAATATAATATAATCATTGGTTTTCTTATTAAAAAAGGGACAACTTACACTTTGCAAATGCACGTTGAAAAATAGATACAGTAACTGCACTATGATAAATTTTAAAAACATTAATAATACAATTACAATTCAATAAGACCCATAATATTCTTTTATTTAAATTTAAAGTACTTGTTTTAATTTTTAAATGAAAGGTTATTGGATGTAATCTTATTAAATCATTGTTAAATTAAATTATAGAATTTCCAATAATTTTCCAATAATTTAATTAAAACAAATTATTAGTCAGCCTAGAATAAAACTGCTACTATATGTTTTTGAAATAACATGCACCTTGATATGAATATATAAACGTTTAATAAAAATGTTGATTTTTTAAACTGAATATACGAGTGTTTAATAAAAATGTTTATTTTTGTAGAAATTTTTGTAAAAAATATTCTACCAATTATTCTTCGCGTAAAACAAAAATATTCGTACATTTGTATAAATTTTTTTAAAGGTGATTAACATTTATTGTTAACGTTAAATGTTATGCCAAAGAATATTGCCTGAAGAAAGGAACTTGGATCAAATAATTATTCCAAACAGGATAAATTTTGGATAAATTAAATTCCATTAAAATTCATAAATCGTGCATTTCGTTAATAAATTTACACGGCGCGAAGATGATAATAGATAATAATATAAGCTATTATATAACTGCGTTAATCGAACTAATACATTTTCCATGAACATCGTGTCAAAACTGCTTGCAATTATTTAATACTGGCAAACAGTACATCTCAACTGACGCATCGCCTATTAACGAGTCTACTGTCTTGCTCATACAGTAACCCTGAGAAGACAGTGATCGATTCGTACGTATCCTCGAACACAGTTACGACAAAATATGTATATCTTACGTCAGCACCACGTGCTTGCACGTAAAAGTCTGCGAACCACAGGATACTCGACAAATTTCGTAATACCGAACGTCGATTACCGAACCGACAGAACTGTCACATTCTGACAAGATTTATTCCACAGCTGACCCGCCGGTGAACCTGAGCTGTCGCGTAACTACAACTTCTGGCACCAACGAAATACACAAGGAGTAAGTAGCAAGCGATAACTGAAGGGAACGACAATAAGGAGACAGATAAAGACGGAGTGATCGAGTGAGACGGTGGAGAGCGACAACGCGTGCAAGTGTAAACCGTGGAAAACAATGGTCGAAAGCATGTCACTGGAAGAATGAAAGTGCTCGAGGAGGACATCGAATGCGAGAGAGCGACAAGACGTGACGCGGCGACACATCGGACACATGACGTAGCGATTCACGGACTCACCATCGAGATGTTGATAGCGTTACTCTTCCGTGTGCGTAGCTCGGTGTCGCTGGCCACTGGGTTAACTACACACGCGTCTGCAGTCGAAGCTTCACTGTCAGCGTGGGTGCTGTACGGCGTGCACGCCGGTTGTAAACCAGCCGCCTGGCGAATCGATACTGCGCGAATCAAAGCATACAACGGCAGTTCCACGAGGGGATCGTATAATATGACGAACGATGCACGATGCACGCGACTACCAGAGGATTACCGGTAACAGAGGACAATGTGCAAGACGTCGGTCCGGGAAATCTGCCAAATGGTTTTTCGTCTGTGCACACTGTTACTATTACGCGCACGACATGTTGTTACGCTTGATCGAAACGAGCCGTGCGACTTAGCAGTAATTAGCAAGTTACCACTTGCCGGCCAATCGTAGCAATGCAGACGTGCGAGAGAAAGAGACCGATCACCACGATGAAAACGATGTCATAACTCCTCCACCGTTTGATTCCGGTCTGTCCATGAAACGAATGGGTCACGGCTTACGACGCTCGCGAAGCCGATTTCCTTTGTGTTCTATCTACGTGTCGCACGCTTCGACGGCCATGCGACTGCTGCCGAATCTCGCCGACTTTTACCGAACGAGCACAACTGAATTTCGGTGCTCCGTACAGGCTTTCCCAATTTTCCTCTTAACGAAATATTTATAGCTGTCGTTGCTCGCTTACGTATTTTCCAGCTTCTAAGAGTATCGTATATGGCTTGTAGAAACCAGAGATTCCAGTTCTATTTCATTTTCTCTTATTTTACAGTGGCAGATATCAAGGCATGAAACTTAGTCGACGATATGAATTTTAAAGGTAAATTCATATCAATGAAATACTTGGATTTATTATTGGAACAAGTAATTGTTACGTTACGATCTTAACGGGGGCGAGAAATTATATATTTCTTTATAATTCTGTAGTTTTTTTTTTTTTTTTTTTTTTTTTGTAGAAAGGGCCGTGTCTAAAGAAATATTCATTTTGATATGTTTCAAGCAGCCTCTCTGCTCAGTCGGACAAATAAACAATATGAACTTACGTTGGAACATAGTGCCATCTACCAGAGTCAATAACAGCTACAAGTTTTTAAAAAGCTACTGCCTTCGAATTTTCAATACGTGATCAAATTGCACATGCAATAATTATTTGGGAATGTTTAATACGTATTAGAAGAAACATTCTATAATTGAAAAATATATAATTAACTAGAAGTTTCCAGGGAATTTTGATATTAGTATATTAGGAACAAATATAAAATTGCTATTGAACCTCATTGAGGTGGAATGAATATAATATATATTTTGTAGGTAAAATGGTAAAACGATGAGCATGGATGAAAAATCGATGCATCGAAGTGCTTTTACTATCAAACATCGTGAGTCAAATATTGACCGATTGAAGCAGAATAGACATGAACACAATATTCCAATGTTCAATATAGAAGTGAAAAACTAATTTTAACCTTTCGAGGAAATGTTTGCTGTACGTCATATTTTCATTATACGTATACATGTATATTGTTCGCAAAAATTACTACAAATTAGTTTAGAATTTTACATACAAGGTGTCTTATTTTAATCAACCCACGCAAACATCTCCTAAATTATACGTTATTCGAAACAGTGATTCAAGTAAAACTTTTTCAAGCATTTCTCAACTCAGCTACCTCGATATCTTTTTTATAGAGGATTAAAAAATGCATCTAACGGTGTACAAAAAATGTATAGTTGCATAAAAAAAAAAAGAAACAAAGGTAATCTTGAAATCTCGAAGCCACGTCCATCTAGATAAGAAGAAACAAGCTACAGGTTCCATTTGAAACACTTTATCGAATAATGTACACTCCAGCAGACATCTGCGCGGATCGATTAAAACGAGACACCCTGTATATATACGTAAATGTATCTATTAAATTAGGTTTACACAACACATTGTGATATTGCAAAACATTTTGGTACAGCTGTAATAAACGACTAATCGAATATTCAATATGCATCTTATTGCACGCGATAGAATTCTAACGCAATCTGTATCTATATTTCTAGCTGACAAGAGGAAATCATTTCTGCAATCGAGGTCAATGAGTTTAACACTTATAAACTTAGACCTCTATACCTACTGTTGGAAAACGTCATTTACTTTTCCTCGATTGGAGTAGCTGCATTATTACGGATTCTATATAGAGAGCAGCCAAAAAGAGGGATCCACAAAGAATCTGTCGGTTAATCTTAATCTATATTTGAATAAACGAAATATCGAAAGAGCGACTATCGTTCTCTCTATTATCCTGAAAAAATTCCATTACACGAGTATTTTTGTCGGATATTAGGGAAGCTCTTGCCGTAACGATTCTTGTTATAGTATCGTTTCACTAAAAATATTTAATACGTGTATTTATTTATTTATAAGGAATATCACTTCTCTGTAAAAAAAAATTGCTGGCGAGCGAGTTTTACGTATTTGGCACGTTACGGATTTCAATTTTGAGAGATAATAAAAGATCGTTGAAACGGAGTCCATGGCAAACGAAAGGACAGGAACCACCGTTATGCTGTATCGGAATTTGACTATTTCTAAAAATCGTATCTTAGAATATCGTCGAAACAATTCCGATGTTCTCCGATAATGAGAAACGCGCCGAATAAATTATTCGTTTAACGGATCGAAACTTTCTTTAAACTTTTCTTGCGCCGCCTTTTGGAAGATTTGGCGCATTACTAATAAACATCACGTACTGTGTGTAACTGTATAAATTACAGGTTGGACAATGCGGAACAGGAGAGCCCATGCCGTTAACGAATGATTACGTAAGCGACGCTTTCGTCAGAATTTTTTTCCTTTGAACAAGCGAGTGTGGCCGCTTATAAATTTTATATCATTTTGGAAGAAGAACCGGTACATAAAAAATACGAGTATCAATAAATTATTGCAAATACTAATTTTATCACGGGCTGCTACGTCATATAAATTCTGGTTATTTGAATTTCCTCCTCGAATTAACCATGCACCATCATATTTTTAAGTTTATGTTTCTTTAAAAATAAATCTATTGATATTTTTCATCTAGCTTTTTGCTAACATTTTTCCAGAAACAAAAAAACACGAAACAAGGCAGGAAGAATGATAATTTTAAAAGGATAAAATCAAATGAAAATGAAAATTTGATTTTCTCTTTCGCGACTAGACTGCTCGTTTTCGAAATTCATATTCTTACGGTCCTTTATTGCCGCGTAGTAAGTGCATCTACGTCTACAAAGTTGGTGCAGCCATTTTCTCGAGTTCGTTTTTCCATTGGTCAGACTTTTAGCATAATTTAATATTACATTAATGTACATCATTCGAAGAATACTCGACGGTTACTTTTCTGACACAGTACACGTAACACTCTTCCTGGAACGTACATTTTGAATCACTTCGCTCAACAAATCCTTCGTAAGTTTCTAATCATAACAGTCGACCGAGGTTTCTCATGAAAAGCCTGCACGATATTAGAATATCAAACGTTTTGCGAGTCTCGTGCATAGACTATTTCAAGATCATATTTTTGTTAAATATAGAAAGTAATTTTACAACGGATACGATCGTCTCATAATTATTTTATCCAGAAGAGTGCAATAACGTTTATTAATTTGTTTATTAGCACGATACAAAATTATGGCTTATCTGTGTGCTATCAATCACAACTTCTATCACAAAGATTACGAATATTAAGAAATCGCTATTGATAGGGCGTAGTTTCTCGCTCTAACGCGAAAGAATCAAAGATATAACAAGAATAGAAGCAGCAGACTACCTGACCTTAAATATATCACGCTATCGATGAGAAGAATTATTGCACAGGAAAGATTAGCTGGCAAACAACGACGATAGGACATGGACTGAAATATAAAATAGAAGAGAACCAACCTATCGTGTCAACCATGCAACACCGGGCAAATAGAAAATAGAAAACACATATACCAAGCGACTGCACGTTGTATGCAGAAGGCCACTGAGACTATATGCAGGCACGCACTGAGGAATAAAGAATGGCCAGAGATAGCAACAACAGCAACCGAAAGACGAATATGACAAGTGCAAGACATTGTAAAGGAAGACGCCAAGCTGAGGACTTCCTGCATGAACCAACAAACAGACCAGAGAAGAACTAGCAGGAACGAAATAAATTTAGATCGTCTAGCTAATAAATCAATCAATAAATCAGCAGAATTAACACAGCGTACGAAACAAAATCTGCGTCGTTCTCATCGGCAGCAAACTGGATGACCAAACGGAAAATTAAAATCAAATGGACTAACTCGAACCGTATGAGCTTCTTCTTGTAAGAGAAAGCAAGGCCATGCAACGGAGAAGAGATTATCGCTGGAGGATAAAATACTTGTTTATAAAACGACAGTAAATCGTTGGTGTACCATAGCAAGGTTGGTATATGGACTTATCATGGTGTCGAGCTATGGGACTGTGCCTGTAAATTCAATACTGCCATCGTACGGAGACCGCGATTTACAATACTCCGCACGATGACAGATACGCCATGGTGTATATCGAATAAAACGCTCCACGATGATCCTGACGTCCCATTCGTCACAGAGCCGATACAGGAAAGAGGCAACGCATCTGACTAGATCCTCGCAGCAACCCTCTCGTTCAACATGCAGCCACGGAAGGCTGTCCTTAAGGAAGAGGATCCTGAAAGATTGAGAAGACAATGGCCAGCTGACCTCGAACGAGGTATAGGAAGAGGAGGCTCGATGGAGGAGGAGACTTCTAACGACGTATAATGGATCCGAGGCACTAAGCCACTAAATCAGCCTACAGAATCCTCACTTCGACGCTGACTGATGCGAAGGGAAGAAAAGAAACCGATGGCAAGGATGCTATATCGCATCCATCAACGATGTATACAGTTCTGATGACATCGCGCTTGATGTATCGGAAACAAATCGCTGTGTAATTAAATTTTCCTGCAACACGTCCTTTTAATTTGCCCCGATACCATTACTCTCGCAACCAGGACACCAGGTCAAAGGAACTTTCAGCGAAAATCTCCGTGATAAGAATCAAGTCTCGAGCGTCTCCTCCGAGCACACTACAATGCCTTTCTCGCAACATTAATTAAAACGTTAAAACGTTAAGCGAAAATTCAAGAACTTCGGGACACGTGTTAACAGATCGATTCGTTTGGGCTTTCGTTTCGTCGTATTTCGCGTGTGGCCAGCACGCAGCCACTCGACTGGCATCGACTGTATTAGGTTCAATAACTCGCACGTGGCATTTATGTTCACGATGATGCAGCCAGCTTTAATTAAAATAACTAACGTGCTGCGCGTAACATTATAATAGCGTAGAGAAGGCCGGTCGCTTGGCGAGCGTCGCGCCGCGTGAATCGACAATGAATTATTGTCACTTTTCTTTGGCCGGCAATCGCTGATCCATTGACACATAAAGAGCATCGGAGTATCGCTGATTTTCATCGGTCCCGGTAGAGAATTTCGTATGCGTGGTTCGCGTTGCTTCAAATAATTCGGCGCAAGTTAATGCACCCGGAATTAACCACCACCTGTCGTACGAATTATTATTTGCGGGCGATCCTGCTCGTGCACGTCGTCGCATTCCTTCTCAATTTATATGGACGACTGACTAAGAGAAGCAACGTACTTCGCTTTCTGTCAATAGTACAACAAGTATTTAGTTTATGCTTGCGTTACAACGCGGACGATATATCTTCAATAGGGAAACTACACAAAACGTAATAGAACGTCAAATATGTAATTGTTAAAGCGACATGAAAGAGCACGAGATTCCTATTGATATAGCGCATGTTATTTACGCTCGGTGCAGCGGACGCGTGCCTTGAATTTTATAAATAATTACGTTTCGTGTATGAATACAGGCGTGTCTTTTCATTATTTACTGTTGCTGTTACATACAAAATTCGTTTCCTACTCACTGAACGAAGTATTTTATTGTTTTTTCATTCGTGTGTAATTCACAACGCGTTACCGTAAAATTTCTGGAATATTAACAAACAATATTAATGTCTATGTTTGCGTGTATACAATTTTCCGCGAGTTTGAATGTTTAGATATTTGTGATATTGCGTCGATTTGCGACCATAGCTTGTATCGCATTCTTGCCACAGCTATTCCGCGAACTTTCTTATTTTGTATCTAGCGTATAAAATATTTGTTTCTTCGTGGTCGAATTATGAATTGTTTATTCTAAATGTAATATTAAATGAACATTTTAGCATAGAGGAAAATGTTCCGTATACTTTTAGGTGCATTCTATTCAATTTTGTACCTTTAAATTTCCCATGCGTTATAAATGCATAAAACTCCGCAGTCTAATCGTAACAAATCCGTACGGTATATTTAGTTCAACATATTATAGACTGGTTGATCCAGTGTTGATATTATACGAACGTGCGTGTATACATGCGAATCTGATCGTATATACATCGTCGGTCGTAAGTACTTTGGCGCACAAGTGTTGGTAAAGTACGTGAATTAATGAGAAATTAACGATCAAAGGCGGTACTATCTTCTCGAAATTAGCTGACAGACATCAGACTATCACAGCGGACTGTGATACGAAACTTAAATTGTCTATTTAAGAGCTTATTAGTCTTACGTTAAAATTACGTACGAGACTCGTCCTGCTGTAGTAAATATAGCTTTTTAGAATTAAGAAAAAACCTTCTCTATCTTATCTGTAGAGCGACGACCACACGAATCGAGGTAAATTAATTGCTTAAGTATCGAAATTTCCTCACGATGTACGACGCTGACAAACGTTAAGCTTTTCATCGAAATATAAAATAATCCTGGATCGTTCTGTTCGTAATCTTCTGACTAAATTACACCCTGTCAGAAATAAACACGCGTGCACGTTCTTTCGAGCGACGGTATAGAAAATGTACAGTATTATCCAGACACTCGTACGGCCAAAAGTAGCAGTTAAAATGCAGCTGGATGCGTGAGTTTTTATTTGTATTCACCGTATGAATGAATTCAAGTTTAAGGACACTCGAATGATTTTCTTCGACCGAGAGTTGCTTCCCTTTCTTTCTCAATGGAACGCTCTTAATGTTCACGCGTATAATGTAACAAATATTTTATGCCACCAACACGCTCCGGTATAAATGCAAATTTTAAATGCAAATTTTGTTACAAATACAAAATTTTCTTCCACCATACACGCGCAGTGACCAGTCATGTCGCAGAAATAAGTATCTCGACAGTTCTTCTCTTTTTCAAACGAGATCAGCATGTAACAAAATTTGTAATAAATTCAAAATCTTATCGAAAATTGCTGGTAATAACCCAGCGGCGTGTAAATATCGTTACGATATCGTACAGTATATATGCACGAAAGTTAATTATGTTAATTTTTTAGGATTAAAAAAAGAAAGTAATTGTGATTTTTAAATTTAGGCTGACGAAAATGAGGAATGAAAGACGTAATTCATGGAGAGCACGCATAGAATGTGTCGTAACGATTACTAAAGAATGCAACACACAGAGGACCCCGACCCACTCTCTATTGCAATTCACACGTGTATATTAAGTATAACGAAGACTTCACAAATCTATCATTTACGATCGGCTTCGTTAAAGAAATAATAAGTGGCAGACTACGCCAACAACCGGGGAAAGTATCGTTTAAAAGAAAAAAACCAGTCGTTTAAAGAGCGAACAATTTTGTACGAGTAACCCATAATAATTCGTACCTGTTTTGCAAAATTTGTAAATGCATTTGTAAATGTATTAAATAAGAACGAAACGAAAGAGGAAAAGAATGAGGAAGAAACATTGAAATTTAATGAATTTACACGAATATATACAGGGTGTCCTACGTAACTAGAGCGACCTGTAGCTCTGAAACGACAGAAGATAGGAGATCGTTTCGTCGAGCAAAATTAAATAGCTCTGGATAATACAGCTGAACTTTCTATACTAACATCGACATTATTTCAACGTCGTATCGAATATGATTATTGATATTTTCTACGTATGAAAATACAAGGTGTCTACACACTTGGCTTCCATAGGATTTCTGCTAACCACGGACGTAATAACGAACGAGGACGTAATTAGAATGCATAAAAAATTAAGTGCAAGAGACGGCGGTGATATGCTGGCAGATGTCACGTTGAACGTGAAGAACGAAAAACGCAGGAGAGGACATGGGATAAATTTTTGCCGTGTGAAGTAACAGAAGAAAATGAAGAACTAGAGTGCGGTGGAAACGACGAATAGACCAAGTCGTAGCAACGTTACATAGAAGGATGCAACGATACGCGATACCGTGGCTTTTACCTTGACCGTGATAGTCGATGCGGCTCTAAGTAAAACAGATAGTAATAATTAAATTAGATTTTGATGAACGTATGTGGAGGAAGGTGAGCAGGTATAGGACGTGTAGTTAGGCATGAAAAAGTATTTACGTAAAAAGTAAAATACGTATGAAGAGAAGAGCGAGCGAAAAGCAAATAAACAATTATCACGCAAGGTCTAAAATACTGAATGAGATCGTTGCAGGTCGCGTTATAACGACACAACGCGGTTTATTTTCCAATAATGATTAGATTACAAAGACAGCAAATTGTCGAAATAAAATGATAATCATCGAAACGAACAAGGAAATTCGTAATATTCGCGCAAGAAAATCTGAATCTGAATACGTATAATGATCGAAATCGAAATAAAAAATACCGCGCTTAAAATTTGAAAAGAACCTCTTCACGGTATATCGAAATACGATACGTTGGCTGCTCGTGACTCTCGTCTCTATCGATTTTGATAAAGAAAGTTTTACGTTTACTTTTAGTACAGTGTTCTTCGAAGTACGAAGTGTAATGAGGTGACGATGTAACGATAAATAATTGAAAGTGATAATTAAATTGGAAAATTTCACGTTTAACTTCATAACAACACGGGATAAAATACGTAATGAAACGTGCAGCTATGTAACTGATAAATTGAAATTTATAAACCAGATAGTATTGATAATTCGTATTGCTTACGTGTAACTTCCATGTAAATTTCTTTCATTAAGTATCGCATTAACTAATATGATAAGCATTTAAAAACAGGAAACATACGAGACAATACAATAATATTTGAAAATTGGACGTACGTATTTTCATTGAAATTTTTCATCCACCTTAACATTCTCGTTGTACGCTTTATAACTCGAGTTTGTGCAATTTAACATATGCAACGTAGACTTCGTAAAAAGATGCAAGAGACTCCTGCTGTTTCATTATTCTCCGATACTCGATTGACTTTTATTAGCCACCGCGCGTATTTATTTAATTACGATTAAAAACATTCTGTGAGGTCACGAAAGTTGTAAAAAAGATATCTAACAAACTTGAAGATTATTATCAATACGATATTTATGTAAACTCTTATCGCTTGGATAACTACCTAGCGTGTAACTCTTTCTGTGATATCTATTATATTTGTACATTTGTAGAGAAAAGCACAAAATATTTAAAAAATTCCTACCTTTTCCACGTCATTCGAGGGAAATTAATTTTCGTATCAAAAAATATGCAAATAAAACAATGATATACTGTACATTTGAAAGTATATCTTAGGGATTTTCAAACACGGATACAAATAACGAAATACTTCGTCGAGCTAACATTTTTCTGTAAAAGTCGAAAAATTATCCGACAAGTAATATAAAAATATCATCAAATTTCAACTTAATTTTTGTCCTTTCCGTGTACTGTTAAAACGTCAGCTTGCTAAAGTATCAAAAGTCATCTGGCAACGCTATGTTGATACTTGCAGTTTCGAGCGCGATATACTAATTATACTAAAAGCTTTGCTAATTTCGAGTAAACAGAGGTAAATGTTGTTTGATCAAAGACAAAAGCAAAAGATGGCTAGAAAATCGCTTTTAAACGTCGCATAGCTAAACACAGGCGCCTTGTCTTCGGAGGAGGAACAACACAAAAAAAAAAAAAAAGAAGGTACCTATCCCATTAAATTATACAATTATTCCCATGAAATTGATATAGGACTAACAAGCTCCTTCGAAGACGGTTCAGAGTGGGAGAGGAAGAACGCAGCATTCACCCCTCTTCTATCGCCCCATTCGTGGCCACAAGTAACTCCGTCGTCTCACGATCACTCATAAAGCTCGCCTTCGGACGTCCAAGCAATACAGAAGTCCGTGAAACATTCGGTGGTGCACTTTTGCAAATTCTCTTTCGTTCGCTTCACGCTTATCCCGCGAAACAAAGAAACTGTTCGCGTGCGAGCGTCTGCCACGTTGTAGATCGCCTGTGAAGTTGGTCCGTGAACGATCCTTCCGTTTCGCCGTCTCGTTCTCCTCCGCAGCCTGCAAAGTCTATGCCGAACAAGGTCGAGGAAGCCGCGTAGAGTTACAGAGTGGTCGTCGACGAGATACCCCAGACGAGATCGGATAATTCGCAGAAACTGACATCGATACGGATCCTGGCCGTTTCATTTCCCTGTAAAAATGAGAACATTCGCCAGGGCATGGACGATTCTTTTAGTGATGAAACTGTCGTACGCCGGGAAATCGGTGGACGTGTTGAAGTCCAGCAGCCTCAACGCTCTGGAAGACGAGGAGATCCTTCGGGTGCTGTCGCGGAACGAGAGCACATCGACCAACAATTTCACGCTGGTCGAGCTAATTGACAACTGGAGGAACCACACGACCGAGACAGAGGCCACATGGCGAGCGAAAGAGCTGGATGTCCGCACTAATCCCTTCTACAGTGAGTTCTTTTGCCAAGATTATTAGCAGTCAAATGTCCGCACATCCGGAAATTGTACAACGAGTCGAGGTTCGAATCGACTAGACCGACGCGTTTATTCGTTATATATTTGTTGCTTTTGTCATTTTCGTGTATCGCAGCTCCAAGACGATAACACGATTTTGTTATGCCCGCACGCGGTTACGTACATCGATGACGTAGCTGTTAAATTGATAAAAAGATCTATTGACGTTTCGAGTTAAAGTGTTCAATATCGAGTTTTACGTCGGAGTTGCTTGTTTTTCGACCAACTGGCGATTAGTGGCCGCCGATAGGACACGTACGGTTTTAGGCAGGCGCGACTCTTCGGACGGAAGCATTCGTCGATTAGGCGTGCAACTTTGCGATCGCTTAACCACGCCGTTCGTGAAAATTCCACGCGACGCTGCGACTCGAAGAATCAATCGATTTCCATTCGTTTACGTTGCCACTAATGAGATTCTCCTTATTTTTCGACTGACTATTATAAATCACGATTAGACAGTTAAGTGTTTTCTTTTAAAAATCGTCAGTCCGAAGGTTCGTTCGTAAATCCCTATTATTCCGACCAGAGCCATTACTCAGTTTCCACGTTCTCGTCTTTTCCTTACTTTCTTTCTTTCCCAATTATTTCTGTTTATTTGTATCGCATCTCCTGCTGGACAAATTCTTCGCTCGTAGGACTAAATATTCGCGCAGCTTAGAAACACGTTTGCGAATGAATTGCCTGTTCGGCACAACTACGATTTCTAATATAACGTGACACGAAACAACGTAACTATTTGTATTTCAGAGATACGATTAAATTATTCTTAATGTAATTACATGCAATTAAACGAAGAAACGCTGGCTATTTTTATAAATGGCATTAGTCCTGCTTTAATTTGTAAATTACAAGTACGCCGGAGTACCTGCGATTAAGAAGATAATTAATTCGACGAAGATAATTATTTTCCTCCTTCGTTTTTCTCCAAATTGTTGAAGAATAATTTATAGGTCAACTGCATATTTTAAGCGTTGAGAATAATTCGATACCGAAGAACCACGCTTCTCCTACAAAAGTTACCGTCGATTATGCTATTCGTGTATCTCTAAAACCCATTCGTTACGTCGAAGGTCGATCGCGTCAACGATGACGTATTTTTTGATCGTTAGCCATGCGGGTCATAGACATCGTTTTAGGCCTTGCAATCGTATGGCCCAAACATAAATCTATATATTTCGTAACTATATTCAAATGATCGATGAAAATGGGCACATTCTGCGACTGAAATTTGCCATTAATTAATTTTTATTTCGTCATCTTACAAAGCTCCGATTGCACATTTTCCTCCATTCTTCCTCTTTCGACGTTTCTCGTCAATTTATTTATACCTTTGCTCATTTACACATTTATATTTCTACGATACATTTGTAACTTAGTCTTGTTTATATACCCTTTCCGTATATATTTGTTTCCGCCCTCGCAGTCCTGAAAAAGACATCGCGCGCAGTCTTTCTACAATGTCGACTCGCTTAATCAACGATCCTGTAATTTTACTTGTTCTACTTGGGCGTACTTTTCACATTTTTATAATTACGCTCCTCGGATATGTTTTTATTTCCATGTTTCGTAATATAATTCGATTCTGCCTTAAATAGGAGCATTAGGTTAAAATTATAATACATATTATTATTATTGGTGTAATTAAAGTGTCATACATCGCTGTTGTATAAATTAGCAATTAGTAATGCACGAGCTGGTGAAAAAACGATCGAACCATCTATGTTGTACATTTTACGACGATATTTAAAAAAAAAGGCATAAAAATGCAGTCCACTTATTCAAATACCGTGGCAAAAAGAGCTGTCATTTTGTTCGATAGCACGAGCGAAATGAACTCGACCGTTGATCGAACAAATGACAGAAAAAAGCAAAACTACTTTCGATATTTCGAAATGCGCGCTACTAAAGTCCGATTTTCATCCATACACAGTGGCAGTACACCTCTCACGATTTCGCTTGCCCATTGTGCCGCGTGCACGTCGTTACAACCAACCTCAACACGTAAAAAGTGCATCACGTTTAACCTTGTCTTCTCTTTCGGCCACTTTTTGACCCAAATTCGTTCCCCTAACGTCGACAAACGTGTCTCGAGTTCGAAGGAAAGCGAAAGAAAAGAGAATCCACGAACGCGCGAATATGCGCCGCCGATTCCTCTCGCATGTTAAAACGAAGAGATCGAGATCGTGGCATAGAGATTATTGTCGTGGGCTGGATGCCTCGGCAGAAAAATATCTTTGGAAATGAATCGAAGACAGTCCATCCCGTTAAACGTATCATCTGCAATGCGAGACCGTCAAACAGCCACGTAATCGTAGAACGTCCTACGCACAGTGAAAAAAACGGCTGAAAACGTAACGTCGGCGATCGTCTTAAGAATATCGCGTCGATCCTGGCCCAACGAAAGATTATCAACCGTTGCAAAGAAATTGAGGTATCGAACGGAGTTTGATACGCCATCGAATATAAAAATATTCGCCAATGGCCGCAATAATCGCTGCGACTATAAAGGAAATAAATGATAATAAGAAAAATAGTAACTAGAAATAGGAATATAGAAGGTCGCTCGCGCTTCTGTGTTTACAGTCGAAAAATTGCAACTAACTAACTAGAAAATGTAGATTACTATCTTATTGGTGAATTACTTTCTATATTTCGTCACATCCAGCATACTAGAATTTCTCGTCTGCTATGTACGCTCAATTTCACCACATATTGCATGGCGTATCTACATGTTACCGGGTCCCGAAAAAGAAGGCAAAAACGAAACTTGTCGTACAGACGCGTAATCGTTGCCAGCCAAGTCCACGCTTGCCTCGTCACGATGGCATAACGTTGGAAAAATGCATGCTGCGCGTTCGATCCAGTTCCAAGTAGTTCAATTCTGAATTCGTTCTCATCGTACACTTCCGTGGTATCACGGGTGAACAGGACAGTAGGGCACGCAGTGTCGGTCAAACGCAACAACCTAACGCGTGAATTTATTTCGTCTTAAGACGTTAAACGCGACATCCAACACACGCGTATTTAACCACTAACCTTTCTTATCTTTTGCCGTATCTCTGCCAGCTGAACCACTTATTATCCGATTATTCGATTCATCCATTTTTCTTGATATAAGAATTTACGTAAAGTTGGACGAACAAAAAAAAAAAAAAAAAAATAACGACGAATGTACAATCTTAAATTAAATTTCGACAGGCCATTTCACCGGGCCTGGTAACGTTCGTGTTACTAAATACAAAAATAAGAATAAGTGACTTTCCGACGATTGGCTCTGACGCGCGTGCATCAAGGGAAAGGACGAGAAATAGGCAGCGAGAGAAAATAGGCGCAATGTAATAAGACACTGTAGAGTCCAGTCGTTTCTTGCTCCTAATCGCACGTTACATATTATTCCTTTAGTTTAGTTAGAAATTGTTGATCGAATACGATGATGTTCGGTGTCGTTCTGATCGTACGCAATTCAGTAGTTCGACTAAAGCCATCTCGTAACGATATAATAAAACGATGAAAGAGATTATATCTTTCTCTATTCAGATAATTCGATACCCAGTTGAACGACGTCTATGCCGATCACAGATAACACTGTGGTCTGGTTCCAGCCAGCAGTTCCAGGCTTCCATGAGCCATTGCAAATAGTCGAATTTAAAACGCTGGTGTGCCTCGGTTAAGCAGTCATTCAACTTTTGAGTTATTGCTCGAGTGACCTTGACATTTTCAGTCGTCGGCGCTCGAGAGCGATCGGGCAGGAATTATTTGTCATAGGAGGAACATACTTTAAAAAGAGTATTAATACTTTTTCCGTATCGAGCAGCAATCCTAAAAAAAAAGGTCCATGGTTCAGTCTCGCTGTCTCGCTGCCTCGCTGCCTCGCTGTCTCGCTACAACACTTATTTTCTTCTTACCCTGAATCATCTTCTCGTTAAGAAAGAGGTATTTTGACGTTTAGTTAAGGAATCGAATCGATTAAAGTTAAGCAGTCAGATATTATACCATATTATACGATCTTCGTCTATTATCTATTTCATTTATTCCTCGTAATCCTCCTTCGGGTTAGCTCGCGCTTCCAGTTACATTTCTCTTCGATTTAGAAGTAGACTCGTGGGTCTGCTTCTGCGATTACCACCGAGCTTGGCATCTGTCGTGCTTAACATTTAGAGCGCACGTTAGAACTTCGTCTTAGAACGTACCACGTAATCCTCGTTTGTCGTAATTTATTAGAGAAATTTAACCCCGTGTACCTAAGCCGTACACCTAAATGAATTGATACGAATATTCTTGACCTTCGTTCTTCGTACTTGGATATAAATTTCTTAATCTAAAATAGCGAAAGAAATATCCACAAGCTGTTCCACTTGCTCGTTCATTCTTACATCTACAGGAGCGCGTTATTTCGACACGTTACCTCAACAGGTTTAACAGGTCCCCGCCAATATACAGATTCTGCGAACGACGTACCACGAGTAGCAAATTTATATAATTTGCAACGAGTGTTTCGGATAGGTTGTTTAAAAATCTTCGTACTCCATAAACTTTTCCTTCTACGCAGAAAGAATTTTATGATATTATACACAAGAAACCGTTATTATACACAAGGTACGTGCGTAGTCGGTGGATCTCTGGCTTAAGCCAGACGTTTAACGAGCTTCCGAGGCAGCCGAACCTGGCCACGCTGCAAACACGGTTCCGTATACAATATTTGCACAGAACGATCTCTTTTAAGTGACCCGACCACCTTAGCTCGCTAACGTTTTTACTACTTATAGACCGATATGATATATCAAAATCGAGCACCGATTATTTCGATTTTTGTCCATTGAGCGACGCACCTAGTTTTCTGCCCGGCCACTTATCGCGAGAAGCGACTCCTCGAATATCGCCAATCTCAGGATCTAGGAATTTACGGCGACCTAACGCGTGTCTATGTATACTTATACTTAACATAGGTTAAAGTCTAACGTAGATGAAATGCGTTTAAACGCGTTTACTGGGTAGCTAGTGTGCGTGTTGCGCACTAGGAGATTCCCGGTCAATAAAGCGTCCAGCGAATACTAAAAGCACGATGTGAGTGAACCGCTTCTTCGCTTAATCGTTTCGACCAAGTGTATTTGTAACGCTGTTCGATATTCAAACGCTTCAACGAGTGCGATAAATAGCGAAGAAACACCGAACAGCCAGCTTCTCTCGTTGTGCAACTTCGCCGAGTTTGCCAATACATCGCTCGCTGGGCAATCGGAACTACGTTTGAACATCCAATGTATTAGGTGTACACAAAAGTAATAGCCGCTAACTCGGAGGCAACAGTACGTACGCGTCGTTGATCCGCGGCCATTATTTTATGCGTCCACCTAATAAATAGAGAAGCGACAGTGAACTGTCGTTTAACAGAGACAACGATGCTTCCGTTTGCTTCCAACTTTACTAATTAAGATCACGAGGTGAAAATACAGCTCGTATCTCGCGAGTTTCGCACACGAATCTGCTCCGATACCACGTCGAACATATAAATCTGTCTTTTTCTCTGCTTTTGAGATTAATTTCGTCTCGCCTCTCGTTAGACAGTTGAATATTTTTAAAATACCGGATGGTATTAGTAGTTTCTGCAAGAATACGTAATATTCTTAGTTGTCGTGTATTTTTCAAGGCTTGCGTATTTTTTTCTCCAATTACGTTAAAATACGTAACAAGATATCTCAAATTTCCTCTGTAGCCTGCGTACACATGTAGATTCAATTGAAACGCAATAATTAACAACGGAACGTTTGATCACGTTTATTCGAAATTTATCGATTTACTTGTATAGGATAAAAGCAAGTATATTGTGCGCGACGTAAAATTTCATCCATGATAAATAAGATTAACGCGATTTCCCTCGCAACGAGCTTGTAAGCGGCAGCGCAAACTATTTGCTTGGGCAAACCTAATAAAACCACGCTGATTAAGATCGATCAAGGATAATTGATAGACGCAAGCATATACGGGGTGACCTGTAGATAAATTCTCTGCTTGAAAGTTGTATAACTGTCTTTTTATTATACATAATCTTATATCGGCCTGGCGGCATTGAAATGGGACTCGCATTGCAATTTTTACGAACTTGGACAAAATGGGGCCGCGAATGGAGAAACGTCGAGAAACGTCGAGAAACGCCGCGTTGGAACAATAGAGCGTTAATTTCGACAATAGCATTCGATCGTCTTTGCTCGTTGCCGCTGCAAATTCCTCCCCCAAAAAACAGGTTTTAGAAATCCAAAAATATTGTTTCTTAGGAACAGAAAAATTTACAAATGCGCGATAGAACGAGTCGAGTTGTGCAACTTTGAGATAGGAAAGCGACTTGTGGACCACCCTGTGCTTGATATTTCGAAACTGTCACAGGCAAGGTGTCGATATCCGGTTCTATTTGCAGTTCGTCGACCATTGTTGCAACGCCTGGCGTTTCATTGCGACAAAAATGGTGGAAATCGAGTTCATCCTCCGCCGCGATTATATTAAGGCTTCGAATGAACATTAACAGACCTATTACGAAAACTGCTGCGACTTTCACTCGCGATTTATTTGCATGCAGCCATGTATGTAAATACATGTAATAGATTTGCAAAAGAGTGGCCTAATAATTAGCTCACGGGTACAGGTTGATACGTGTCCCAATCGATGCTAGGTTTGCCAAACGTGTTTTCCGCGGCGTCACGTTGCGGCTACGGTGCAGCGACAAAAACGTAAAAATACGCGGCATGTAAAACCTCTCGTGCTCGTAGAAAATATAACGCGACGAAATATCCAGATAATCGATAAAACCGCCATTCTCACCTGTTCTACCATTTTTTTTTTTTTTTTTTTTTTTTTTTTTTTTTTTTTTTTTTTTTTACTTTTATTACATACGCGTGTACAGCGAAACGAGTTTCTCGCAATTTGGCCGTGTTATCCGTAGAGGCAACCTGTTCGACCGATCGAGAGCACTGAGATTACGATAATCGAGAACAAGCTCGAAAGAATTCACGCGTTCGCGGAGTTATCGGTTTTCAACGAAGATTAATCCTGCACGTGCCATCTGCAAACGAACGCCGTTAACCGTCGAGCAACTTTTATTCTAATATTGTTTGTTCTAATAATATTTTCGTCGCGTTTAATACTTGTCAGCGTTGCAAACTTTCTACGGAAATTTCGTTTAACATTCGGTCGCGTTCCTTTGATTTTGTCGATAAAATAGAAGATTTATCGCGGTGGAATTTCGCTCATCGTAATATATAGGCGATTTTCCTCGACGAAAGTTTTCACAGTTAAGTTAATTCGATACGACAATTGTACGTACGAATGACGAGCGTTGTGTTCCAACAATTACGTACGTGTGATTTCACATTCATTACTGCAGCTGCCTTCATTTACATCGCATCAAGATTCGAATCAATGTCGAAATCGGTTCGTATCAAGCTCTATTTAATATTCAAGGTGGTGAAAAATTTATTAGTACCGGGTCATTAACTTCTTTATTCCCAATTACGCCTTTTGCATCGCATATGAGGCTGTTTTCTAACGAAACGAATGCCACAACCAAGAAAGAAATAATCTTCTAAGTAAACACGAGTCGAAAATAGGATAAATCTGTTTCCTATCTTATACACCTTAAAAAATAAAAAAACCTATCAGTCCCCAGTTTAGTACAAGAAAGTAAGCGAGAGAGTAAATGAACGACGATGACCACATCGAGGCAAAGAAACATAACTTCGATTGGCAGTTTAGGTATCACGAAGTACCAACTCCTCCTGGTGAGCTCCTCGATCTTCCGGAGGAAGACAGCCTCTAGATTGAGATCCTTCAGCGGATCTCGAGATCCTAAATCTGTTTCCTATCTTATACACCTTTAAAAAAAAACCTATCAGTCTCCAGTTTAGTACAAGAAAGTAAGCGAGAGAGTAAATGAACGACGACGACCACATCGAGGCAAAGAAACATAACTTCAATTGGCAGTTTAGGTATCACGAAGTACCAACTCCTCCTGGTGAGCTCCTCGATCTTCCGGAGATCCTTCAGCGGATCTCGAGATCCTAATCCTCTAGGTATCTTTCGTTCACACCCGACACGCGAAAATACCTACGAACATTGTCCGAAAAAAGACAGAACCTGCGACCGACATCTTAGCGACCAGACGATATCTATCAAACATCTGCTACGCGAATACGGAAAATACGGAATCCAAAGATCAATGTCAAAAACCGTAAATTACCTCAAAGAAATCCAGTCTTACCACGAAACCTAAGGTAAAGACAACGAGCTGTCATCGTCGCCAGTGAACCCAGGTGTCGATGTGACGCAACGCCGAAATAAAAAAACAAAAAAAAAAAAAAGAAAAGAAAGAAAGAAAGAAATGAAATCTCGCAATGCCAAGAGAAAAACAATAAAGTAACTGTCCAAAGTACAACGCGTACACCATCGGGACAGTTTTATTTCCACGAATCGCATTCTTTTCTTCTTTCTGTTTTTATATATCCTTGGACGAGACCATTCGAGATACCGTAAACGGTACTTTGACCCTCTCTGAAATCCTAGGACGTCTTCCGTGACAGCCTAGCTAGTCGGTACTATGGCCATTGATCAAGTTCGTGGAAAAAATCACGTTTGTAGAAACAGTATCCGAGCGTGAGTATCGGCATAACAATGACAGAAGCT
Organism: Bombus confusus; assembly: GCA_014737475.1. Lineage (NCBI taxonomy): Eukaryota > Metazoa > Arthropoda > Insecta > Hymenoptera > Apidae > Bombus > Bombus confusus. The sequence goes on along the minus strand of JACXIV010000029.1, from coordinate 128,442 downwards.
CCATCGGCGGCCGGTGCTGGCATTTATTTTCGCGTTGTAATCTCCGTTTGCACGCCGAACACGTACTTACATGCGTGTTACTTCATCGCGATACGGCTGTATCCTCGAGACCACTGAACGAAGTGAAAGTCTTTCTTGAGTCAACCTTGCCTCGATCTTGATTTCGCGTGGCGAAGGATCGTGATAGACCTCTTGATCGAACTTGGACTTGCTCTCTTTCTCGTGTTTTCGAGTTAACCAATTTTTTTTTTTTTTTTTCTTATTAATTTACACGTTGACTGTGGCGATAGTTATCGACCACCCACGTTCTACCAAATTTTCTAGGATCGTTCAGATGAGATACATTTCCTAGGGAAAATTGTCAACGACGGGAACGACTCGGATGTAACATTGTCGGAAAAGAAAGCGCCAATACGGCGTATTATTCTGAAAAAATGAAGTACGTAGCGTGTTTCGATCTGTCGCGGCTACCAGGGCAAAATATATAAAATTTGCGCGCCAGTCAACGCGTTAAGCTTAGCACGCGTCGCGTAACCTTCTCTATGATTCGTTTAAAGTATCTATCGAATGACATAACTGAAAATCAGATCCTCGAAACACCTACTAATCAGAGGCATTCGCGTTTCTTGTTTAGACGATTTTTCCGAAGAAATTGATCGAGAGGCAAGGAGATTGTTGCAAGTTCTTCCAGCTTTCGACCCGAGCGTTGGACGAGTAAGCGCAGAATGCAAAAGGCACGCTGATATTTTTCATCGAGAGCTTGCCAAATTCACTTTGTGGGCTCTCAAAAGTAAGTATAACCGCGCTACAGAATTACATTAACAATAATAATAATCTCGCCTATCGGCAATATTCCGTCTTACTCCGAAGAATCTCTACCGTGGCACAGTTTCTCGAAACGAAAGATACCGCAATTTATTTTTCAAACTGTACTTTCGCTTGCGCTTTACTGCCATACCCTGAATAATTTAAATATCTATTAAACGCGAGCAAGCGTATCTTCTTTGCAGCTTTATTACTTCGTTACGTCATTCTCCGGGGGAACCACGTTATTTACGAGATGATTGAATTTCAACAAATCCTCTCGTACGCGTTGCACAATCTCGATTTTTGAAATATTCTCTTTAAATACACTCATCTCGTCGTCGACGATAGCCTGTACCGTTAGACGGAATTTTTATTAAAGTTTCCAAATATGCTTGCAAATTACGTTTTTTACAAGCTGGCAATTTCAGAGCTCGCCATGTCGACGGTTAATCCTACGTCACCGAAACAGTCCTCCTCTTTAACCTTACAGCCGAACACGTGTATTTCCATCTCCGCGAATTTAATAAATACTGCTTCGCGTGATATTACACGTCATAATTTCTCGATTGTGGAAAAACCCATTAAAAACTACGTACTATGCCCCTTCGACCGGACCTGGTAATATTTTAAATATCTCTCGGTCGGCGACATCGAAATAAAGAGAAATAAAGAAGGGAACAAGAAACATATGTATCTATCGTGGTTTGTTGTTCCGTGCGATCGTCCTTTCCAATAATTCTCTCTTATTGCTCTTTAAAGTGTACGATGCAACGGCGAAAATACCGTCTGGCCTATTAAACGGAAACGTAAATCAGTTCGGCGACTTCGACGAGTGCGTTGGAATCGAAGGAACCGAGGGAATTCAAGGGCAATATTGCTTGGCGTATCTTCATCTGACCGTCGACGAGTCTCGTCTAGATCTCAAGCAGCTTCATCGGTTCGTGCATTCCCATTACGCTTTCAGAAGCAACATCACCGATGTAAGTACTTGCGTGTACGTGTGGTTCGCTCCGAAACCGCGAAAGCGATGTTTCTTTTACGTCGATGCTAACGCTTCGATTGAATATTGCGGCTTTTTTACGTTCAAGGATAAAAACGTTAGAGCAAATCGATGTAATTATCGTTTAACAACCACTGATTTATAGTTCCCATTAACATATCTCACGCAGTGTCTAAGACCTGCGAAATTTGTTTCTTCTATCGGCGACGAAAATTCTTGCATATTTTATTCGTTTTACGTGCCTGTGTGGCGCTTCAAAGAGGATCAGCTGAAAGTATATTAAATTTGGTCCTTTGGACCTTCGTACGAAAGTTCAACGCGTATCATACGCCGCTCGACTCTGGCCAAACTAAAATTTGTTAAGTTAAATATCGAAAATATAGGGTGTCTTATTTTAATCGATCCGCGCAAATAAAATATACAATAGGATATAAAATAGGATATCGTCACGGATAAACGTTGGCACGATCGGTCGGTCCCGAAACGCTCTGTACGAACGACCACGAGACTAGTCACGACTATGAGAATTATAATATTCAGATAAATTTCATGCTACGAAACAACCGTACAAATCGCACAAGATATATTGCATTTTACACTTCGCTGTTTCCATTTCTCCCCACTCGTTTCGTCTGTCTGTTCTTTATAATCCTCGTTACACGTACGAAGTTGCGGAAGAACCTGCGAATGCTAGGAAATTAACGATAAAATCGAGCTTTGTACGGTAATAAATTAAAGAAGAAGTTGTAGAATTCCAAGAACCTCGGAACTTTGCAATTTTTTGCAGGTTGAAAAATGAGTCGAGGTATCGGATACCAAATCTGTCTGTATAATTAAAGATACATTATCGAATCGTCCAAAGACCTTATTCGCGTCCACCTTTGTCTTTTCACGAACGAAGAGAAGAAAGAAAAGATATAAAATTTCCGCTGGAGAAGAGCGACGTGTCCGGACATTTTTTCCGATTAAATTTAGACTCGAGTTATCAAGAAGAAATCTGACGTCTGAGAATTTACACCGTGAGAATACTCCCAGAATGTTAACGCGTTATTACGGACGAATGCATAATCGATTCGGCAGGCTGTACGTAGGCATCCGTGTAAATTGAGACGCGACAGGAGATATCTGTCAGAGGATAAGACGAAAGGAATTTATTTGATCCGTAGCTGCGGCGAAAACAGGAATGTATTATGAATATTAAGCGAGACACCTGCCACCTCGAAGCGTGCAGACAATTGCTAATAAGAAACCGCGTGCCTGCGATCGAAAACTCGACATAGAAAGAAACAATAATTACGTAGCGAAATCAAGATTCTCGAGGAAGCAATTTTCTCAACTTCCAAGATGATGTTTGCCGATCAAACATATCGAAAGTTGCCTCTTACGTACGCGACACCGCTTTACATGCATATGCATATGTCTCTCGTATCATTTACCATCAACGATAGAAACTTTGTAACAATCCCAATCCCTCTACCTCTGCCTCCTAATGTTGGTCCCGATATATTTATTCTCCTTAGAAGAAAAAGGCTCCTCTTTTCTAACAGCGGTCACAGCCTTGTTTCCTTCAAACTTTTCCCTTAAAACTCTTCCTTAAAACAAACAGACAGAACACGAAGAAAAAGAGGAAGCGTAAACGAGGAAGCAACGAGAAAGATTCGTATAAGCACATGGTCTGTCTCTGTTCGTCGGATACAATCGAGACAAACGCGATACGAGAATAAAGATACGAGCTCGCATAAACAGTTTGCGACCTGTTGACTGTTCATCTTCCTAAACGCTGAACATTTTAGCAACTTAAAAGTACGTCGCAATAGCGTCGAAACAGGCAAAGGACGGGAAAAATACAACGGTCGTGGCACAAATTTCCAATTATAAGATTCAACTTTTTTCTAAAGTACGGCATTTGCGGTGGACAGGCTGACACGCCGTAGCAACGGAACAAAATTCCTCCCGCCGATCCGATAATCCCTTAACGACGATATCCGTGTTAACAGGATTTCAATTTCCCGACAGACTTCGTTTCATCGCGTATTTTTGCTTTACAACGCTCGGGGCTTTGCCGATATCGTTACAAACGGATTGCAATTTTTCTCTCCGTCTCTTTTCTTCTTCTTTTTTACGCCAACAGCATAACGGTCAACCGTTTCGAGTTAACCGCGTCCAACGCAGCTTGACTTCGGTGTTCTTACGGGAATCGGCAGTTTCTGCGTGGCTGAGGCCGTTGGCGAATAAAGTCAATTATTATTCGTTTGTTTCGCCATCCATACGTGTGTTTGTCGATGTATATGAAACGTATTTCCGACTTGCAATCTTGTCTGCAACCGTTAAAAAAATCAATACAATTAAACGTATCTTGCTTAGGTAAATTAGCTCAGCTTTTCTTCCTCTGCGTTCGCGTCTTCTTCGTTAATAATCTCTCAGTCTCCCTGCAGCTAATTTCGCCATTGAATCTTTTGGTCCCTTCTATTAATTTTTCTATTATTTTTTTCTTTTAATCTTTTTTCTTTTTTTTTTTTTTTTTTTTTATTAATTTTTCCTGCGCAGTTCCGTGCAGGTGTTCCGTGCAGAGTCTCTCGGGTTTTTCGGCGGAAAACTTTTCCATATGATTTTTTATGTCGACCGAATCCCTCAAAACTCGCAACGAGAACTTTCCGAGTTTTGTTCTGTTCGTCAGATGTTATACCAAGTACTTTGGATATTTTGCATATTATACGCATTTTGCAGTCCAAGTGACGATATCTTTCGTTGGAATACGACACTTTTTCTTAAGTTTCTTTGGTTACTACCCTGAAAGGTATCTCGGTTACTGGCAGATACGAAATTATATTTTATTCTGGAGAATAATTTTCTCGCGCCATGTTCAATGTTTAAACGACCACAAGACGTATTAATTTATAACATCGCATCGATGTTATTCAAACAGTTGCGTAGCATTATCGTGATACCATTTGTAAAGATATTATGTCAGAATTTCTTAATAGACCACGTCTACTTTCATTGCGACAACTTCTACGAGTTTAACAATCGATACAATACTTTTAGATAACGTAACGTAATTCGAGAAAGTGTTTCGTGTCGTTGCTTGTAACACGTCTCGCATTGGAATTACACCGTGTCTCAGAATGTGACGAAAATACCAAAGTACGGTATTTTGACTGTTATGTACCCTGGTATTTTCATACAAACTTTTCATTAAATCTGTAACAACGTTTATCTCGACTCTTTAACGTCGACTGTTTAATGTTAAAAAGTCATCGGCAGTTACCAATACCAATGATGAAACGTCCAGTCTACAAAATTCTGTATACGTCTAATTATTACAATTCTTTCTATATTTCTCTGTACGTGTCAAGTATGAAATCATATTAATAATTATAATAATTTCCATTTCCATTACACATTTGTTTGATAATATCTTGCCAAGATACATTAATCCCAATCTTTCACTTTTATTCCTTCTTCTGTTCTTAGAAATTTACTAAAATTGTCAAAAGCTATAAAACGTAATTATGCTTTCGTTGATAATTTGTTTTTCTGGTTTTAGCCTGGGCATCGAGTACCTCGATATAATATAGTAAATTGGGCAGTCTGTACTCCAGCGTCGTGTAGTTTCAAAGACGTCGAGACATCTATTCGCGAGATCCTTACTAGATACACCTCACAAACTGGTGTAAAAGTTACAGTGAAGGTGAACAAAGAAATGTGCCAAGTAAAGACGAAAGAACCTGTACCAAACGAAACTATACTTGTTAGGTAAAAATCTTTCAAAAACCATTTATTATAGATAACGAGAGATTGCGGAGAGTAAATTCATGATACACGGTATCTTGAATCTTGAACAGAGAATAAAATGGTAACTGATATCTTTTTCAGCTTACTCTTCATAGCTATATTTGTCTTAACAATTGTAGCAGCTCTTTACGATCATTACAAAATACCAGCAAGCGAACTACTTCTATCGTTTTCTTTGAAACGTAACTTTAAGAAGCTTGTATCGTTAGAACGAAGGCAGAATGACATAGCTACACTTCATGGTATACGAGCTATAAACGCTCTAATGCTGCTTTTAGCTCATAAAAGCATGGCTCTATTTTTTAATCCTTACGCAAACAGAACGGAAATGAGCGAAGTATGATTGCGCTATCTATGGAGATTATTTTATAATAAACGTTGATAATTCTAACTTTCCATAATTTAATATTTTTTCAGTATCTTGGCAAACCATGGACGGTCATTGGAAGAGCTGCCAGTCTTTACACAGACCCGTTTATAATGCTTTCTGGTCTTTTAACGTCATATTCTTTTATTGGGAAACTAAAAAAGACTGGCAATTTGGACATAAAAGATGAATACATATCTCGTCTAATCAGGTGATACGGATGATTTATGTTATTCCAAATGCGTTAAAAGATCAATAGAGATTGAAATAAATAGATCAAATCCAATAGATCAAATTACAGCATTTATTACTAATTGGATACTAATTTTTCTTCTTAGAATAGTACCACCTTTGGCAACCTTGATATTGTTATGCACGTACGTAATACCTTATACTGGTTCTGGACCACAATGGAACTTGGTGATAACCGAGCATGCAAATATTTGCAAGAGAACATGGTGGAGAAATTTTCTATTTATCCATAATTACTTTGGATTTGAATCTATGGTATAAATCCCACGTTAAATTTTGTAAAATTATATAATACACGAGATATACTAACAATTAAAGTGTTTCTAGTTACGCAGCACTGTTTTTTAATTTTAGTGCCTTACTCATACTCATCACCTAGGCATAGACACGCAACTATTCATTCTTTCACCTTTAATGGTGCTTCTCCTTTATAAAAAGCCAAAGATCGGCGCTATTGTTCTTACTGTGTGTGCTTTATTTTCAACAGCACTTCGATACTTTGTAACATATTACAGAGAACTAAACAATTATGTCTTCTTTGGCACCTCGTAAGTTAATGAATTTAGAAATTTTAACCGTATATTCAATACCTATACTCTTTATATCTATACTTCTTCTTCCTAATCTATTTATATGTTTACAGGATAAAACAACTATTCGATACTGCAAATTTTTCATATACCCTACCATCGCATAGACTGACAGTTTACACAATAGGAATTTTTTTGGGCTATCTGTTAAGATATTTACCGAGAGATTACAAGATGAATAAAGTAAGTAGCGTAATATATAATCTACAAATATTAATGTGACATTAATTATTTCCATATCTTTTTTAGTTAGCTCTTTACACAGGGTGGATCTTATGCACGTTGATGTGCTGTTGTGCATTTTTTGGACCTGCACGTATGGGATCCATAAATTATATATATAACCCAATAGATGCTGCAATGTATAATGCATTTGCTCCCATTGGCTGGTGTGGCATATATGCATGGGCAACTGTGATGTACCATACTGGGAATACGAATGGTAAAAACCATCTTGCAAAATATAAATAATAGATAATCATACGGTTATACGTTACAAATAGATATGAATGTAATAACTGAAATTATAGGTTGGTTCGGTAGATTTTTAGCCTGGAAGGGATTTCTGATTACTACGAGGCTGAGTTATGCGATATATTTAACACAGTTTCCAATATACTTTTACAACGTTGGAAGAACTCGAAGTGCTGGACATTTTGCATTCTTCAGCATGCAAGTAAGTTGTAAATATAAACCTATGCATAAATATAGTTATTAATAATATATTTACTCTTTTTACAGTTTGACCTAAACGAAATTTTATGCATTTTTATTTTATCGGTAGTTCTCACTTTACTAGTTGATACGCCGTTTCAAAATATTAAAAGCTATTTAATGAAAAAATCTCCATTGCCAGAAACAACGACAAAATCGTTGAAACAACAATAATTTTTTCACCAAATAATTGCAATTTAATCAAAACTACTGTAAATAGTGCCTATGATCTTTATTTCATTTTTAGTAAGATGAAATCCTATAGCTTGCCTCGTATACAATGTATATGATAGCTAAGAACAATCATAATTTATATAAATATTCTTATATTTGATTTATATAAGTACTTGTAAATAATATGGATTTTTATAATTTTAATAATACATTTTTAAAATCTTTGTAAATGTTAAATATTATGTTACGCGGACTAATGTTCAACTGGTTATTTTAGTGCAGTGTTATTTATTTAAGAGCGTTTCTGTTAATTGTACTTACTCCATTACAAAAGAATATTTAAGAACAGTCATAGCAACAGAGAATTTACTGCGTTTATTTCTGAATGTATTTCTTAAATTTAAACATTGCTAGATATAAATTTGAATTAATTTCTTGTAGATTTTGCCAAAAAATATTCGTTAATAATTACTTGCTTTTATCTCTATGTTCCCTTTACACATATATACAAACTACTCTTGTATATATACATATAGTTTTTATATTCTAAATTTATAGATTAATACTTTGAATGAATCGCGAATTATATTTCTTGCAATGATTCTTCAATTAATAATGCTATATCTGTTTTAGTTATAATTCGATTAAGCTTTACATATCATCTAATAAAACGTAATTATTAAGGGGTAATAAAATTGTTTACATTACTGAACTTGACTTGTTTATTATTTTAATCAGAATAAAAAGTATCATTAAAAAAGAACATATTTTTGTATACAATTATTATCACATTAAAATTATTAAATGTAAAATGCGATATTAGATTCGTAAATATATATACATGCATATATAGAACTTGAATATATTTTAATATTATATTGCTACTTGAAACAATTTTAATTAGAATTTAATTTTTATACAAGAACAAATGATACTACCTTAAACACTTAAAATAGATACAAGGAATAATTAATATTATCATTATGCGAAATTGACTGTAAAGCTATTGTTGTTCAAAACATATAGTTTTCCGCAAGAAAAATCTGCATTCATTTGAGAAAAGCTTATAAACTACTTTATTACTATCTACTATGTAACATGTACGAGTGTATTATATTAATGATATAAAAAAAAAATTAACTTAAAAATATATCGAACAGAATAATATATCAAATGATACTTACAATGTTATCACCCTACAGATGGAAATTTTACAACAAAGTCTTAACTATAGAGGCATTGCAAAAACTGAAATTAAAGAAAAATTACTAAATTAAAGAAAACAATATATGTAGAACAATTAACAAAAGTAATCAATGTGACATATAAAAGATACCTAAAAGCATAAATTTCTAGCTTTTATAATAAATTATTCTTACCTCCATACAAACATATGTTGTGTATAATAAAAATAAAACATGAAATTGTGCAATAGAGTATGTGTAATTATTTATTAATGTATACTTTTTTATGTTAGTTATTAATTATTGATCACTACCATCATTAATGTCACAACTGTTATACTTCGAGTTAAATATTCTAAGTAAATAAATATGATTTTGGAAGATATACCATTAGACTTTATGTAGTTCAATTAAATAAGTAATCTTTCCATAAATATTATATAAATATAACATGTCTACGAAAGCTCATAAATAATGATAAAGTTTATAGATTAAGAATGATTTAATATATAATCATTTTATATTATATAAATTTATATACCTGCTGCTAATTACCATTCTTGATGTAAGGATAATGTATTTAAGAGAAATCTCGATTTGGTAATACTACTGGAGCTATCAATGACCAAATGTACAGCATTAAGCATATCCAGGAAGATATAATTTTTACCCACATTGAAGCAGTATTAGAGTTTAAGGTATCCAAATTGGAATTTGGTCTATAAAATAAAAATAATATATATATTTAGAATAATAACATTATGTATATGATTTTATTTGAAATAAATGAAAAATACTTACTGATACCAATTAGTAAGTGTCATCATAACGTATAAAGTGGCCAGAGCAAACATGAGATGGAAGAAACTCCAGTTGTAAGCTACAGCATCTTCTTCATTATCCCAAACTTTAGCTTCATTTCCAGTTTCTGAATCAGGATTGCGACCTTCTACCGGAGTATAATCTAATTACAATTAGGAAAAAGAGGAATAAAAGAAAAGAAAATATTTATCTACAGTGCAATTATCAATGTATGAAATGTTCCTGTCAGGATTAATAACAAAGTTAGGTTCACAAGTAATACTACATATATGAACATTATAATAAATTTGTTTTAAGCTATGTGCACATAAAAAGGAAAGTATTAAGCCAAGCAGCATTACATAGATTAGCAAACAAAAATTTATGAAAAACATATATTTTTATGTATCATCAAAATTATATTTTTGATCAATAACTTAAAATGTTTGTGTTAAAAATATGACAAATATTTGTCAAGAAATTAAATATAAAAATGTAAAAACAGAAATATGCAAAATAGTGAAGGAAGGCACACGCTACCACTAAACGAATACTATATAAATAACGATTATATTCTATACTTCAAAATTTGATTTTACTAAAAGATAAGTATTACACGACTTATCTGTACTAAAGCTTGAGAATTAATTAAACTTGTGCAAATGCATAAAAATATATGCATACTATGTGATGCTACATTTTTTAAGAATAAAACAAAACAGGAGGGATAGAAATACTGAATTTGAATTCTATTTTAATTTAATAGTGTGTGCCTACCTTCATTGTTGATAAGACTTTGATCTCCTGCATTCCTGACTGTATGAAGAAAGTACAATTTGTTAAAGACATTTTAACAAGTTATTAATGTATGTTCAAATAAATAGTCTTACTATACATGCATAAAACAATGTCTTTCTTAAAATTAACTCATAAATATATCAATAATGACATAAAATCTACATAAAATCTATGAGTTCGTGTATATTTACTAGAGAATAAGACTTATGTTTAATTATTATTTAGCTTCAACGGCAAGAAATATATACCAATTCTATGTGAAATGCAACTACATTTACATACCAGCTCCATTATCCTTGACCAAAATATTTTCAGACATTGTGATCTTTGATGATTTAGATGCAGTACGTAAAGAACTATACAGTACGCAGCTAAACCAAATAATTAATCCAATAATGCTTTCCTTATCAAAGGCAACACGATTTTTTGCATCAGCATCATTGCCAGAAATTAATCCTAAAAATCCAGGATTGCACTCACGATCTGTAAATAACACAAAGACAGAGTTATATATAAATATATACGAATAAAGGTTATATCACTAATATATAAACAAATATTAATACGTTACATTCATATGTTCAGAATATATACCTGGGCTGTTTGAAATACCACTCCAAGTTAAATAAACAACATACAGGGATACAATAGATGATTGAAGAAGACCAGATCGTGGGTTATGTTCTTGCACAGTTGACAGAGTTGATACAATACTAGCCATTACACAAAAAATCAGGTTGGAAGATATGAAAAACTTGTTCAAATCACAACCATCTGCCTATAGGAGAGAACAAAAGTAAACAGAGATGAATTTAAAAGCTAAATATTAATAAAAATTATAATTATTTCATATGAAAACTTACATGTGTAAAGTACATAAACAACAGAACAATTCCAGTAATAGAAACAGTGTAATTAAATAATGTTGCTCCCAAAAGTGCAGCATACCTATATATTTAATTATATAAATTTATATTAACAATAGAAATTTACATGTTTTATAATAATTACAAAATAGGTGAATTGTAATAATATAACAACCAAACATACCATCCTTTTGATTCAGTATCTTCATAATTCCCTACCCAATTATCTGCCCATGTATGGGCAAAATCAACAATCAGAATTAATTGTATAATAATAAAAAGAAGGCCTCCTATCATACCAAAATACATCCATGTAGTCCCAAATGATTTTTCAGGTATAAAGAAAGCACCAATTATTCCACCAATTATTAGAAGATATTTAATGGCCCAGAATCTAAAAATAGAATCCACATATTAAATTAATTGTCCATAATGTACATTGTACATTAAATTATTTTATTTTACCCATTTTGTATAGGGGCCCGAGGATCTTTAGAACTTCTTACTCTTATCATCATGATTGACATTAGGAAGAAATAAAGAGCTATGATAAAACATATTCTATATACTGCTAAATATCCAACAGCAGATTCACAATCAACCGTGAATTTCGATGGTATGTAATTTGAACTATTGGTACAAAATGGAACCTACAAACATAACATACACAGACAATGTATATTCTTGTATTTGTATGTATATATATATTTGATTTAAGATTTAATTCAATATTTTCATATTTTGAAACGTTACCTTCTTAAGTGCATCCTGTAAACCAGGAGCTAATGTAATACAAGCAGCAATTGTTCCCAGCATTAATAATAATGCATACATAATACGAGTACTTGTACTGTTGCGACATGTTGGACATTGGGAGCAACAGAAGCTGCAAGCTGTGCTTCCACAAAGGCAAGCAAGCTATATCACAAAATATTCAAATCAGTACGAATTATACAAAAGTATTTATATGTGTTTATTCCATTCATGTTATATTTCTTTTATTTGTGCTAAAACAATTGATGCATTACAAATAGTAAAGGCAAACTCAACATTTTGTGAAAAATTTTGTTATTTTTTCAACTTGATCTATGGTAGCCAACATATATATATATATATATTTCTGACTACAATTGACAAGATACCTTTCTGTTCCAGTATAAAATAAGGTTTTGTTGAAAATAAAAAACATTTTTGGCCATTCACAGCTTTAATAATAAAGGCAAACTCCATAGTCTTTATTGTGCCTTGCTGGTTGAGTTTGCGCTTATGAAAAAGATTTAAAACACAGTTCTCTCAAAATATACTTTTGTTGAGTTCAGCTCTACTATCCATAATGCTTCAATTATATTTATGTAGTTATAAATTTTAATCTAAATCAAGTAATTTTTATATCTTATTTCGTAATAGCTGTTTCGACTTTATTTTATTATTATGACTTCATTTTAAGAGAATTAATATTTGCAGATTATTTTTAAAAGTTTTAAAAAAATCAATATGATGTACAGTAGAATGACATAATCAAGATCATAATTAAGTTTCGATGATTCATGGAATTTTCCTCGTATAATTTTAACTAGATGAAGAAAAACATTATTTTCGTAAGAAAAAATAGCCGACAGAATTATCAAATTAAATTGAGTAAGATATACACAACTAATGATTTAAATCATAAAGACGCGTTCGGGAAGAAGATACGAATGTTATTTCCAAGTTAATCTTTTTACCTGTGCCGTAGAGCAAATAAGACCCATTACGATGTCTTATGCCCGTTCAATTTATTGAACTGTATGTAAACACGTATAATTTTCCACAATATTAAATATGACGCTATAAATCACGAACTGCGCGAGAAGACAAAGAACACTGTAGCTCAGCGCAACAAAATTTTCACAATAACAATGGCGTCTTGACAGATGACCGCAGCTAACTTCTCGCCATCAGCTGACTAAAACGTCATATCCCTTCGCCATGAACGTAATACATATATAGATTTATTCCTTAACAGAACGTTCTATTGAAACTGCTTTATCCTGTTTCCTATTAATATTTTTGAATCCATTTTGTCGCAATAAAATTATTTCTTTGAAAGAAATGCTTATTTTGCTTTTGAACATTATTACTAAAAAAGAAAGTACATAGATATTTAGAAAAGTGTATCTTCTGTAATGTTATTTGAGATAACATTTCTTTTTATTAAAAAGCGATTGAATTTAAACTTTTACTATCATCAAAAGGTGGGATACCTTTTCACGTTCTGAAATACCGACTTCGAAAAAGATCGGAATGTTTTTTTATGCCTTCTGCGATTTGCTACGGAGAACATTACAGGAAATATGATGAATATTCCATTGAATTTTCAACTTCAATTTCATCTTAACTCAATCGGTAACTATGAAAAGATCTTTATCTATTAAACGTATAAACACAGGAGGTATCTAACGAATTTTTTAATGATTCATAAAAGAAAATTATAACATTAATTAGAATTAGGATTAAAATTAAATTTTACTATGAAACTGTGAAGAATATAATTCCAATGCGAATACCTCTACAATTGTTCACCCTAACACAGAATTAAATATAGGATTTAATATATCTCAGGCTAAATTTGAAAAAATATAATAATTTTCGAAATTTTTGAGTATGATACTTTATTAAACAAGACAAGTACAAAATAGAAATCTACGCTTATACAGAAATCAATGAAACTACTTGATAAATGCTCTGACCTAACATAATCGCGATCGCAGCCAATCAGCTCATAATATTATTTATAATACAATTTATAATTCCATCATGTATAATGATACAATTAGCAATTGTATATGAAATAATACTAAGTGTCCAGGTCTCACCACGTGGAGGTTGCTGCGAGTGGAGACCCACCCTATCCACGATCCCATCCACCCTCCTTTTACGCAAAAATTTACTAATTTTGAATAAAAAAAAATTACAGCAAATTCTCCTTTTCGTATGCGTGTGCGAAACGTTCGACCCTTCGATCGTTGCGCAAAAGACACACCAAAAGGAACCTTAAGGAAACCGACGCGGAAAGCTAAACGGATTCTAACAGTTTAAAATAAAAAAAATTAAATCTTAAACTAGATTACAATTCCTTATGAGACGGTATTGGACGGTATTAAAGAAATGTAAAATATTTGATGCTTAAAAGTATTTAAAAAAAAAAGTAAAATGCGTCTCATAAAGAATTATACTAATTATCTACATTACATTACTTTATTTACCCAAATACCACCCATAATTACGCATGCACTTAACAAAAATCTAACTACAAGCATTGAAAGCGTTGAAAGCATTGAAAACATTGAAAGCATTGAAAGCAGCTTAAAATCGTTCTACCTACGAACTTCAAAAAACCCACTATGCTCTACCTAATCCAAAGTTCTCATGAGTTCTAACTACCATATATCTAAATATAATAAAGGGACAGGGGGGAGGGATATTTTATAAAATGAAATACTTCGTGTCTTCCCAGTAGTCCTGTAGAAATTCCTGAAACAAACTTTAAATTAGTTTAAACAAAATAAAAAGTTCCTCTGTAGGCCCTACTTATCAGAGACCTGAGACGGGTCTTTATAGATCCTAACTATCACTAATCTAGAGATCTCTTTAAACCCTACTTATGAGAAATCTGAAGATTTCTCTATTAACCCTATCTATCAGAATTCTGAAGGTTTTTTATGAGTCCTGACTAGAAAAATTTAAAGATCTATCTATGGGAGTCTGATATAGAAAAGGGAAGAACGAGAAATTGTATAGGGCATTGTATAGGACATTTTAAAGAGGACATTGTATAGGGCAAGTGTCGGATGTAAGTGTCCTTCCGTCGATCTCGCAATAGATCCTGAAACAAACTTAAAACATAGAAAAATTAGTACGATTCTATAAATATATATAGTTAGGTACCAATAGAAAGGACTCGAACATTATTTCTTCGTATATATTTCTTCTCCTTTAATCATTTTTTTAAAATCCATATTATTTCACTTTCCAGTCGTTCGTTCATATTTGAGAGATCCTTAAAATTCCATATGTACAATTTATACTTCCTACAAGTTAATCAATCTGGAACATACTCATTTATTGGATTAGTACTTAAAAAAAAGCACCTGGAAGGAAGACATATTAGACACAAGAAAAAATCAAATTATCAAGACACGAATTTGAATCTAAAAATCTGAATTTAAAAATTCGAATCAAAAAATTTGGATTTTAAATTGAATCGAAGTACTAAGATGAAGAAAGAACCGATAAAAATCACATGGTTTATTTCTGAACGATCAAATGACATTTAATTTGATAAAGAGCTTGTAACAACTTCATTTACCAAACTGATTGATAATCAATCCATACTTGTTATTTAAGACAAAGACTATAATAACGGACATTCAGGTTATTAATTTTAAAAAGATATACCGATCATTCTTACTTATGTATTTTTTAAATAAATTAATAGTGTGGTGGTGTACAAAAATACTTTTCTTGTTTCTTTTTGACTACATTTTT
>JACXIV010000029.1:0-106758 GCA_014737475.1 Bombus confusus | reverse complement strand
AAAAGGACCAACACATTAAAGTAAATGTATAGAAAGAACAAATTATACGAAAGGGAAGCAATAATCGAGGCAATAATCGAGTTACCGGTAAATGTAATAAACAAACAAAAAGATAATCGAAGAAATGAAGATAATGTAATAATAGATTATAATAGATTACAATAAATTATTTGATAGAAGCGTACGTTAATTAAGTAAAGTGGAAAAACGAGTACGAAAACGTAGTAAGAAAAGGGTACCTGTCACGACGTAGTACGTGCGATCGGTTCGACTTTCGTTCGTACAATGACCTACCGTGTTATGATTTACCCTTGACAGTTCGATTACAAGGAGTGGGGATGCTCGCCGGTAAGTCGTACGTACACAAAAGGATATGTTTACAATGATTTTACGTTCGAAGTAAAGCAATACATTAGATTGAAATGAAGCGAGACGCGTAAAAAAGTAAACACGAATGAGCTAGTATAATTCAGAGGAACAACATTGAAATAAAACGTCGTAAAATTATTATTACCGTAAAATCGAACGATTATTATCGAACTATATTTCGTTACTGATCGCATTTCGATGTATGGGAAAAGGGGAATAGAAGGAAAGAAAAGTAAAAGAAAGTGAAAAAATATAAGACATTTTAAGATTATCGAGGGAAAAAAAAGGAAGAAAGAAAGATCAAGGGGAGTGAAAAGGAAAAGAATTTCATTACAATAATACGTGATTTGTGCTTCTCGATGTACGTGACTGACTAAAAGCTAATAACCATCTCTATTCGCATCGAAAAACGACAAATCGTTATAAATTGTACTAGATTATGAATATAAGGTAAAAGGAAGTAATTCTCACCGTTTTGGAGCAATGACTTGATGTTGCGTATTAAATTTTCCACAATCACGACGAGCTCTTAGCAGTTGCTTCTTCTTTCCAATACGGCACCGCGCGAAATGATATAATTTCAAATTTTTATTAAAAAATTTATCACCAGAGTGCGTTTAGTTCAGGAACGTATCACGTTCTATCGGTACCCGGATATTACTCGGATTTTCTATAAATTTATTACGATATCCATTTACATGGAAATACGATAAATCTCTATAAATTGTGTTAACATATTGCGAACTAGTCGTTTTATTATTGGCTATTCCCAGGATATAGTTAAATAATTTATCTCTAAATGACAACGATTAAAATAGCACGAATTTTTATGATCGGCTTGAAGCATTAGAATAAACACGAGAATTCTCATTGACGTGATCCTTCCGCTATATGTTAATAACTCTGAATATAGAATGGTTCAAATTATGATTCTTACCATTTTGAAGCAATGCCGTGTCGATATGTATTAAATTTTCCACATTTTTGACGAACTTTCCACAGTTGCTTCCTCTTTCCCATATGCCTCCGCGCGAAATGCTGTAATTTCAAATTTTAATTTCTATTTCTGCCACCAGACTGCATCTAACTCAGGTACGACAGTATAGTACATTCAGAGTACAACATAGTCAGACGTTTTAGTGGAACTACTTTAAGAAATTCCTCGCTATAATAATTGATTGGTCCTCGAAAACATTTGATACTCCTCGAAGCAAATTGAGGAGCATTGTCGCTTTCGATTGTGCTCATATGAACAATGGCTACATAATCGTACAGAGTACGTGAATACACGGTTTTATTATAAGTGTAAGCAAATTGTACAATAAGAATACCAATTTTTAGCAATATTAACAACGCTTGCACATAATTAGAAATTCGCACATTTTTTTCATCTACTTACACACATTTATGCTTAATTTTAAGTTATAAATAACAATATGTATAATATCGAATTCGTACTTATAAGCGCCTACTTTATAAAATAAAATTGTACTATGTATTATATATTATTTATTGTTGTATATGCTTCCATATTATTTGAATATATTTTTAACGTTTAATATGTGTTTTAATCATTCTGGCTACCAACGATGACTCATTTTCCGCGGAAGTATTAAGCTAGACCGATAACATCTTGCGTGTATGATTAGACAAAGATTGAGTCACAATTAATTTCGTTCACTTTACTATTTCAAAAAATCGCAATGTCTTTTACTTCTTACTTTACATACTTTATATAAGTGTATCTGAGTTTATCATTGTTATCAACTGAACTACTGTAATTAGTACTTACAGCTACTTGGAATCAAGTATGTATACTTCATAATATCAAATGCAATAATCATGATAATAGAATACAAGTTTTGATATTAATCATAATTTAGATTATAATCTGCTACCTCTTTTACGATTAAGATTAAATTTAAGTTAATTTAAATTCAAACACGAATATAATTTTATTCTTACCATAATTAATTGTGTCTTACTATATCTATACTTCCATCTTATTCTTTTTTAATAAATATTAATTTGTACAATAAATATTTACTAAATGTTTTATGATATTTAGTACTTAATCAAATATCATAATTGGAATAAAATTATTTTAATTTTACTTCATGGTTGTATTATATTACAAATTGTTTGAATAAATTTTAGCACGATTTTATATAAATAAATGTTTCATTCTTGCAGGAAAAATATAAATAAAAGGAAATTAATCTTTTATATACATAACAAAAAGTTATGTAAATATCTATAAAAGTATAATAAGTTACATATTAAATTAAAATTTAGTTACTACTTATTACAAATGGAAGGTAACTGTGAAGACAATAAAGTATCTAAGCCAAATCCTTGGCCATACATGAATGTGGGTTCATTGACCATATCATTTTTGACTAAATTGGCAACTGTTGGTGTTATTTGGAGCTGGGGATATCTAAATTTAAATATAGCATGGTTAATTGCACCAATTGCTTTGGTAGCATGGAAAACAGAACGCAGGAAAGACAACGAGTTAAAAGCAATTACTGCCCAAGCTAGTGTTATGGCTAAAGAAAAAGAACTAATAATGAGTCGATTGGATGAATTACCTTCTTGGGTTTACTTCCCAGATTTTGATAGAGCTGAATGGTTAAATAAAGTATGGAAGATCTTGATATATCATTTTAATACTTTACATTATTAATATATAATATTTTCTTTATATTCCAAGGTTTTGTACAAAATT
Organism: Bombus confusus; assembly: GCA_014737475.1. Classification (NCBI taxonomy): domain Eukaryota; kingdom Metazoa; phylum Arthropoda; class Insecta; order Hymenoptera; family Apidae; genus Bombus; species Bombus confusus. The sequence goes on along the minus strand of JACXIV010000029.1, from coordinate 103,658 downwards.
TGGCCAAGTATAAATCAATTTGCTCGTGAACTTTGTAAACAAAGTATAGAACCTGCTATAGTAGAAAAATTAGGAGAATATAAGGTAAAAGGATTTCAATTCGAAAGGCTGGTCTTAGGTCGTATTGTAAGTATACTTTTTTATTCACAATAGTTATTTTATTGTTATTATAAATATATCAATATTACAACTAACCCTTATATTTAATTGCAGCCTTTAAAAATTTATGGTATTAAAGCATATGATAAAAATACTTCGAGGAATGAAGTTATTGTGGATGCAGATATTATGTATGTATTAATTATTTGTGTGACTTTATTAACTTTATAATATTTTATATAATTTATATAATTTACTACTAATTATTTAATTTTATAGATATGCTGGTGATTGTGATATTACTTTTTCGGTTGGAAATATAAAAGGTGGTATTAGGGATTTTCAGGTAAGTACTATTAAAAGATATATGTTTGGCAAATATACTGTTTACAAGCTTTACTAATTTATATATGCAATTCATTTCTAGATTCGCGGAATAATGAGAATAGTTATGAAACCACTATTATCTGCAATTCCTATAGTTGGAGGTGTGCAAGCATTTTTTTTAAATCCACCAGCTATTAATTTTAATTTGGTTGGAGTCGCGGATGTTCTCGATTTACCTGGATTTAAGTAAGAAAAGTTTAGCAATAAATAAATTCATGGTTTATCTCTTGAAAAGAATAATAAATTAAATATTTTTTTAATAGTGAAATTTTAAGGAAAACGATAGTGGAACAAATAGCAGCCTTTGTAGTATTGCCAAATAAAATTGTTATACCATTGAGCGAGGCAGTGCCAGTTGAATCGTTAAAAATACCAGAGCCTGAAGTAAACTTTTCATTTACAATACTTAATTAATGTTTAGATGTAATTGTTGATGCTCAATCGTTCAGCATAATATAATTATATTTCTTTCTTAGGGTGTTTTAAGAATTCATGTAGTAGAAGCAAAACACCTTATGAAAAAGGATATAGGAATGTTGGGTAAAGGTAAATCTGATCCATATGCTATTATAAATATTGGAGCACAAGAATTTAGAACAAAGACTATAGATAATACTGTGAATCCAAAATGGGATTTCTGGTGTGAGGTATGCATATCTTTTTTTAAGAAACCAAATATTGATAATATTTAATGCATGTGCTTTGCTACAATATTTTCTTGTAAGTCCTTTGAAATTTCAAGCACATCGTCTTTTATGTGGTAAGAAATATTTTTTAGATAGACAGAAGCACATGATGTAGTAGACATGTATTATCAAACAACATTAGACAGAACATTTTGAAATTTCTTCATATTATTTTTATTCTTTGGTCATATTATGATTCATTGTCATCATATCTATAATTTATTATTTTATTATCTTTTTTATACGTTTACAATCCCGTCTCAGTCAGATGTAAGATGTAAGATGTTGCTGATCTAACACTTCAGTGCTTTTTCCCTAATAAATCAATAAACTATAATCATTTCTATATTTATATGTATAATTCTGCTTGGAATTGTTTGCTTAAAACCAGATATAAAATAATTCATAGATAGATCGGAAGCATCTTAATCCATATCAGTCTAATTTAATTTTGGTATGTATGTATGTATGTGATGTGCAATGTGTTATGTGGGATTAGTGTGCCGTGATGTCTGCCATCGCTCAACAAATGACTGTGCTGTTATGGGACTATGATGACACCAAAGGAGATGAAAGTCTTGGAAGGTATGGAAATAGAGTAACATATATTTTTTTCAATTTTATGCTCAAGGTAAGCTACATTATAAAAGCTAATGAAAAATCGTTTTAATCGTACTTGTTACATTTTTTATTTAATTATAACTAAAGATAATTACTATTTAATTTATCATTTAATTATCATCTATATGTTTCTATTGTATATTTTGATCCGCATCATATATTAAGAGTATTATTGTCTTATTTGCAAATTAGAAGCATGTTGGTGCTGCATTGTGGTATTTTAGCATTTACAATTTTTGGTTTATGAGTGGTGTTTGAATGTGTGTTAGTTTACTGTGTCAGCAATCACTTAATGCTTACTATAATATGCAATAGTAAATCTGTAATGAATCTTTTAGTATTAGAATAAAATAAAACATTTTACTTTAACAACATTAATTATTTTTATTTTCTTTAATTTAATTTAATTATTTGTTGTTTAAATTAAAATTTTTTATTTTAATTATATTCATAGTCATCCTATGTGGCACATATTTACTCAAAATGATATATATATATATGGTACATTTATATTTTATACATGAGAGATTTAGAAAAACAGTATTTTTTGTCTATCATAGTTTATATATATCATAGCATTTTCACATCATGATTATATTGGCACAGGCTGTGGTCTGCTCATGTCTAATGCAGAATATTATGGTGTTTCTTTGGGATAGGGATGTTATAACCATCCCGCATATTCAATATGGTGACTTCCTTGGCAGGTAGTAGATACATTTATAGTATAATATTTAATAATTTAACAAAAATAGTGAACTTTAATTAACTGAAATTATTGCCTTACTTTTTATAGATCCTTCTTCTCTCCCTGCCATATTAATATGAGTCTTGTATGTTAATGTAATTTTCTTTTGAATAATTTATAAATTTATTCAACTTTAAACAGCAACAATATGCTGTGCTATGATATACTTACAATGTGTGCCATACATACGTATTTGGTGTGTTTACTTTTATCAAGTGTCATGATCATATAACAATTTTTATGATTTGCATTAATTAAAGTTTTATTTCTATTCTTTTTATCATAATCATTAGAAGTCATTCTATGGCATTATTATATTATTTCATTTATTTTGCATTTCATATTTGCATTTTAGTATCTGTATGACATAAATTACTTTCCTGAGTCTTTTTTTACATATATACATATTATTTAATCTTGTAATGGTAACATCTTCTAATTTTGAAAATTTGTTTTTGATTGTATTTATTAATTTTATGGGAGTGATTAGGTGACTGCATTTGATAAAATAAAAAACTAAACTAGATTGTGTGATGGCAGTTTATAGTGGAAAAGAGCTTGGGAGCCTGTTACAACACGGTGGCTGCCCACCTTTTTGACAAAGACAACGCTGGTCAAGATGATCCACTTGGCAGGTATTGCTACTTGTAGCAAGTACAGGCATAGAATGCATTCGAAAGATTTTCTACAGTTAGCTTAGAAGAACGTTCCTTGTTTAAAAAGTTGTAAAGTTGTACTGTCATTATTGTGCATGTTACTGAAAAAGATGTTTAAGAAGACATGGTAAATTTATATTATAAGAATAGTGCAAAATATATGTGCCCTTTACAATTATAGTAAAATGACTATTTCTGTCACCACATTACTCTTTTCATTTCAATTATTGTTTTTTTTTTTTAGAGATCAATTTTCTTATACAATAAGGTACTGCTTATATGATTATGAATATATATAATATACAGGAATTTATTGCTTATTTGTGAAACGAATGTTAGGAATCTATAATGTATGCTGTAATTGCATGACTGCTTTATAATATGCATGAACTAAATTTCATCATTCACTTGTATAATTACCATTGTAAACAAAATAGTAGCTAATTTTCTATACTTTAAGTAAAACATATAAAGTACTAAATGCAGTTATTTTCCACAATGTAGGGCTACTATCGAAGTTAGTAGAGTGAAAAAAAAGGGAAATATTGATACGGTAAGTATAAAAAGTATAAAAAATAGTAGCATTAAGGTAGTAGTAAATTTTCAGTAATAATAAAAACATTACCTTCTAGTGGATTTCATTGGAACAAGCTAAACATGGTATGGTTCATTTACGTTTAACATGGCTTCAACTTTCAAAAAATGTTGCAGATTTGCAAGCTGTATGTATTTTTAACAGAACGTAAATATTTATATAAAATTTATAAAATAATATTATAAATTTATGCAGGCATTAATTGAAACTCAAGAACTTAGAATAACATCAATGAGTACAGCTCTTCTTATACTTTATATTGACTCAGCAAGAAATTTACCAGTAAGCATAATTGATCGATTTTTTTTAAAATAATAGATTTTTGTTCAAGAAAAGCAAATTAAAATTATTGAATTACAGTGTATTCGAGGTAATAAACAGCCTGATGTTTATCTTGAAGCAAGTGTTGGTGGAAGCACAAAAAGAACAGCTACTATATTACGTTCTTGTGATCCAGTGTGGGAACAAGGTTTTACTTTTTTAGTGAGCAATCCACAAACTGGTGTTTTACACATAAAGGTTATTTATAATTTTCAAAAATATTTTCTTTTTTCACTCTGTGAAAATTTTACGCTTTATTTATCTTAATTTTTAGATCACAGATGAAAAGACTGGTGTCATAGTGGGAGAAATGAGTTACAAGATTTCTTTACTTTTAAAACAGAATAATCTTGAAATTACACAACAGCCTTATGATCTGCAAATGGCCGAAGTTGATAGCAAATTAATATTATCCATGTCACTGAGTGTACGAACTCTTTGAACTTTTAATATTGATACGTTTGTAAGCAATAAATACATTGTATTTTGGCACTTAATTTCACTTGCAGATTTTGAAATACGAAGAACCTGAGCCTACTTCAGAAGAAGATGACGACGATCACGATATCAATCAACTGAATAAAAGAATCGAACGCCAAGAATCAAATATCAGCACGATATCAACTAGTCGTAAGTCTATCAGTAATTACTTATATTTCAATGAGATTTAATAATCTTATATAATTCTATAATTCTACAATCCTTTCTAGTTCCAGCTAGTCCATTGAAAAGACAACCTTCAAAGGAGTCAGTTAAGAGTTTAACACAGAGTACTGGATCTGCTGCCGTAATTGTACCTGAAGAATCAGGTACGGCAGAAGAGGAATTAATCGTCATTGCTACTGATCAATCTTCTGCTCCTCCTGGAGATCAACAGTTAATTCATAGGAATCCAAATATGACATCATCCGCGGGTGAAGCTAAACTAGGTCGAATACAACTGTCTGTACGTTACAGCGTACAAAGACAGAAGCTTATAATCGTTGTACACAAAATAGCGTACGTAATTTAACAATGTGAAATTTAATTTAACAACGTGACATTTAACAGAGTGTTAACGAACTTTTTACCGTTACAGCAACTTACCTCTGCCACAAAATGATCCGCATAACATACCAGACCCATATGTAAAGTTGTATCTTCTACCTGACCGTCATAAGGAAACGAAACGTAAAACAGCAGTAATAAAGGATAATTGTAATCCAGTATTCGATGAACAATTCGAGTATGTTGTTTCTCAAGCTGATTTAAACAGTCGCACATTGGAAGTATCTGTTTGTACTCAAAAGGGTTGGTTGTCGACCGGAAGCAAAGTAATGGGCCAACTTTATTTAAATTTGAGCGAAATTGATGTCACAAAATCGTCCACAAGCTGGTACGATATACAACCAGAGACTAAAGACTAGAAGTTGAAGAAAAGCAAGTGGAGATTTGAACAGTTGTTTATATGTTTCCGAAGACAATCTGTTGAATTTCCACAATGCGAGTTTTCGAAACGCTAACGTCTGTAATCATGCGTTTAAACCAAGTTTCATCATACTATGAAGTGTAGAAAATTTTCGGAAGGGTTTACGTCTATTATCTATTTATACTTGGACCGTCCATTGTCGCAAAACTTGTTTGATTTTGTAGTTACTGCGCGTGTGCGCGCCTTTTACTTTACTTTTATGTTGTGTTATCTAAGCTTGTAGAATATTTTCGTCGCTAGCATGTGCCAGTAAAACAATTAATTTATCGTTGCTAATATCTGCATAATATACATGAGATAGTAATTTTATGCATAATATTACCACTATACGCATAATATAACATCTGTTATTCGTTAAACATGACTTAATCTTTTTGCACAAAGGTTTATTAATAATGCTTTTAAATGTGTTTTAAATTATGTTTGATCACTGGATGTTTGATCTTGCTTCTATTACATTTAACTTCTTATTGAATCTATTACCTCATTCACTTCATACTTGTGATTTATTTACCGCTGATGCATTTATATCATTTGAATAACGAGTTACCAATTAAATAGTATTATGATCTGTACAACATGCTCTTAAGTAACAAAATTAATAACAAATTATAGACAACAGTATCGTTCAAAATTCATCGTTAACATAGGTTATTACGAATCAAACTAATATATAATATATACGTGTTATTATATTTATACCAGAGTTTTTGCTATATTGTATATTGCTATATATTATATAAATTTATGTTTTTGCGTATACTGGTATAAAATGTTACCAGTGTAATATTGCAAATTGTTGATGATAATAAAATATAAATATATATATATATTAAAGCTGCAAGTACCTCGAAGTTCTTCTTTTCTCCTGATGAAATCAACCCAAGTATCTCCAAGGAAACACAACAATAGCAAATAGCAGTAACCCGTATTCTTACATCGATATCAGATACGTAGAGTGTTTCCTCGTAAATCGGTCGCTAATTCTTCAAATGTATCACATTTATTAATCCAATTTCCGTCGGCGGTAAAATGCAGCGTGATCTTATACTTCCATGTCTACCAGGGTTTAGTTTCGATAAAAACGTAAGTCATTTTTCTTTTACAATCTCATAACACTTTGTGTTTAATCAAGCAATATATGTATTGGCTACGACACAGAATCTCATGAAATAATATTTATATTATTGATGAGCATAGAACATACGAACGTAATACATTATAATATAATACAAAGAGCGCTTGATGTATCTTCTTGTTTAGCTTGATCGGACAAACTTTGCCAGGAATCAATACTTTACTAAAATTCACGATGGAGTTTATTATCTATCGGAAAAGTTTGATGAAAGCGATCCAATTCGTTATCCGTCAATTTATGCTCGCGGGGAAGTTCAAGAACTGCCTCCTTGGATTGCCTATGATGGCCAAGTATGATCATTCATCTAGAAAACTAGACAATTAATATCGATGATGTTTGATAATTCCTACAGGCGTCGTTGAAAGACAATTAGACAAAGCAGATTAATTCATTAAATATATTTATAGCGATACTTTCTATATCGAATGCATTTTTTAGAGGTTAATGTTCAAAGCATTCTTTCAAGAAACAGTTAACGAAAGATGGAATGCAGCTTACCAAATACGCGTGGTAAATATCAGCTTCTTTTTGGAGGATGGAACGATGAAAATTTCTGAGCCTTCCGTGGACAATAGTGGCCTTGAGCAAGGTTCAACGGTGCATCTTCTTCGATACTTTTAATTATTTAATGTATATTTAATCTGTCCAAATTTTATTACTGAAAGATGAAACGCGTGTACTTAGGCGTCTTGTTAAGACGACAGAGAATTCCAATGCCTGATCCAGTGAGATACAGATACTACGATATAATAGATCTAAATATCGGTAAAGAGCCGGAATTATTTGGGAGAGTATATAAAATTGTAGACTGTGACAAATTTACGAGACAATTTTTAAATCGTATGGGAATCGCCGTGCCAGATCCGATAGAAATACCAAAGGATCCTTACTTGGAATTTCATAAGCGAGTATGTACAATAAAAATATTGCCCGACGTAATTATGATTATTTAACTAATATTTTACTTACGATGAAACATTGGAAAAAATATTCTTTACCTCTGTTTGTATACACCTTTACTTTTGCGCACAACTGAATGCATACGTGAACATTATTTTTTAACGTAATGTATGTGTTTACTTAAAAAGAGATTTTACCGTAAAACGTGTTTTCATAAACGCATACGTGCATGGAAGTCTTTAATTTTATTTTTACACTTTAGAAACCAACCCTTTTTTAATGTTATCCTCGTCTATCGACTTAAGAAGGATTTCCAGCTTTACATCAATTTGTTTATATCGGCAATTGTCTGCTTACTCTACGCCTTAACTGATCAAAACAGGAAACATTTCCTAAGAAACCAAAACAGAAGGTGGATACTCGCGGCGATTTCCTGAAATACGATAAACAAGTGCTTCGATTTTACGGCTACTGGGATGACACGGGTAGCCTTTACGGCGTCGTGCATGATTTGGAAATTCTCTATTACCTAGCTGACAACACGATGGAGATCAAAGAGAATTTGCCGGCGAATTCCGGACGAGATTCCGGTTCCATGTTTTTGCGACGTATGCAAGTTCCCAAAGTAAGAATTCGTTTGATCGGTATATGTGCAAACTTGGAATTCTTGTCTAACATGGTACTTTGAGAACAGGCTAGCGCAAATTGCAGCAATCCTTTACTCTTCAACTGTTCTATCATAGGAAATTTTCACAGAATGATCCATGTAACTGCAACAAATTGCAATTAGAAAACAAATATATTTATAAGGCAAAATTTTCTTTATGAGAGTAATACACATTTTTTTTTTTTTTTTTTTACGGGGTAATTGAGTTCGCGACTTTACACAGCTTGAACAGAACAGAGTAGACCAGACCGAAGATAGAAAAACCATTTGATTTTGGGATATGATTTTGCAAAAGTACGAAAAGATTATTTACGTACCCAAAGATTGCAGACGGTGACTCGCTGCTTTTATACGCTGTTCATAATGGAATTTAGTTTCGCTAGACTTGTAACTCAAGGAATTAATGGACGGGCATTCGAATATAGATCTTCTCGGAAATGAGCTCGATCGGAACAGGAGACGCTTTTACCGTTTTGAACGTGATGGGAGACGATACATCCCATGGTTATTACACGATAGATCCATTGAACACTGGAAAGGTTCGTAGGGAGTATTACAAAGAAAACGAACTTAGTATTGGCGCACAAGTAAACATCTTCGGTAGAATAATTGTCATAACAGACATGGACGCTTTTACGAAGGAATACTACAGGTAAAATATTCAAAATACATATTTAAAGGCGAGATAGCGAAAATAATAGAAATAGATAAAATACTGTAAAATTAGTTCATTTTAATGCGTTAAGATATATTCTATTTGGTGGGAATTATTTTAGAAAAGCTTAGAAACAGCCTGACAAAATTTTATATATACAAAGTGTCCAGCTATAGGAGGCTATAATAGGTCTTACAATTTTATCATCCTTTTAGAGTTCACGGTCATCCAAAGATCATGATTCAGGCATATTCATATGTATTTTTTTGTCTGTTACAAGATGCAATAAAAAGAGTACACGTTTCCTACATAAAACGTAACGGTGGCCTAGAAAAAGAAATTTAAAATACAAAGAGCAAAGAAAAAACTTCATTTAAATCGTTTGAATTTAAATTTTAAATCTTGCTGCCAGCATTGTAATCAAGCGAGACACCGAAGCGGCCTCCTTCAGCTGGGACACCCTGTATATTTATCATACAAGAATATAATTCCCCATAAAACATCCCCTGCTTTTGAATCATCGTTGCTAATAACTACTTCTAACGCAACGTTAATACTCACGTGAAAATATTTTCCTTGTATCGCATCGAAGGAAGAAATACGGTCTGGACGACTTCACGCCCATGGAGAGACCTCGAAATGTTGGCGAGATTTGCGTGAAAGTGGAAAGATACATTCCACCCTACAATGGTTTTGGGTCCTACGAGGATTCCCTCGGCAACTGTTTCAGCATGATACCGCAGCCACCTAAAAAGGACGTCGTTAAGTTTCTGCGTTACGACAAGTGAGCGTAGTTTGAGGCGCGATCACGAATACTAGAATCTCGCGAGCACATTTTCTTCCTCTTTTCCTCTTTATTAGACAGGGTTTGGACAGCTACGTTTTGAGATTCAGGGCGCAAATGATATCGAACGTACCGGACAATCAAGACAGGCAGTTCATTATAAGAGTTTTCCTCATGGACGACACGGTTTCTATTTTCGAATTGGCGAGGAGAAATTCAGGTGAACAGTTTTTGAAGAAAATACTATTATCACAATGATTAGAAAACAGATTTCGAAGATAATACCAAGCCGGAGAAGCTTTTCCCTTCTCCTGAAAAATTTCCTGTCCGACACCTACAGGGTTGTCTCCAAGAAGTCATCCAATGTCCACAAACCAAATACCATTATACGCATAAACGGCCGTAGCCTGATTATTAGCATTCGTTTCGGTTTAGAGCCTCGACATCGTTTCCTTATTGATTGCATGAGTTTTTCACGTTATTTGCAGGCTTTAGACGATGCCTGTTCCAGAAGAGAATGCCGATGATGTTACCTAATCAAGAGATATTTGTAAGCAAGAAACCGGATTATTACAAGCCGGAGGATTTTTATATCGGAGCACGTCCTAACTTGAACGGTTTTATCTTCGAAATTACTTCGGCCGACGTTTATGCTCTTCGTTACATGGAGTTACATTGCGATAAGGTGCAATAATTTATACGCGTCTCGCCTTTTTTGCTGTTCCACGCTGTCCCGAACTGTAGAACATCGTATTAGCGTCCCCTGACGAACTCGGCCGGGAAAGCCGTTCAAATATAAACGTTTCGTTTGTATTCCGATTTTTCAGTTCGCGAAAGCTAACGCCAAGTTAATCATGGAAAAACTACGACAGACATTGAAACCGGTTTACAAAGAATTTCTACAGCTTTGCGCGCCAGCCCAATCAATCGACGGGGATCTTCGAGTGCTTCCGTACGAGAAACTCAGGTATACGTCGCCCTTTTGCTTCATTCAATTACCCATGAGGCGAATGTCGAAAGTATTGGAACGGCGTGGCAGGAAATGATTCGTCGCGTAAAAATCGAAACGTCCAATTGCAATTTGTTGAAACGCACGCTACTGCAGACTGCGAATTTATGTGAGTCAGAGCATGCGGGTAAGTACGGCAGGTGTTGTTGATTCAGCACTCTGAAATAAGAAGAAAAGCTTCGTATAAACGTACGCCCGATACGACCACGTTTTCGAGTTACAGCTTATTTTGCGATGCTAGACTTAGATCAACGACTTCCTGGCAGATGGATAGGTCGTGCTGGCCTTACTTTCTCATCAGCTCGCTCTCCGTGCCTGGGCCCATTCGATTGTTAGTTACGGGAGCGTTTAAAGCCTCCTGTTTGTACAACGTCGGTTGACAGTGTCGAAACTCTTCGTCAAAGTCGCCGACGAATCCGTGTAAGCTGTTGGAACAGGTTCCACGATGCGACGCATTCACGCTGCTACCGAAGCTGCATCTGACCACTCGCAGCGATTTTCTGGGTGGTAGCTAAGGGATTATTGCGACACGAAACAAGCTGTTACTCGACAGCAAGGTCATATGGGCAGTTTGTAGGAACTCCTCTTCTTATTTTGACGCGTTGAATCAGCTCCTGCCGTACTCTCCACATGCTCTGATCCACCAAATCTACGTACGTAAGATTAAACGAATTACACAACATTTATACCAAGCAACCAAATGCGAGTAACAAAGCTATTCGAACGCTGTCTTTTAGAGTCCATACCTTGCTAGCCCTCAAATAGACATTTCATAAGCCACGATCTAACGTGCTACTAATCTTTTTATTTGCATGTATAGCAATTTTCGTACACCACCAAATACTATACTATTTATATCGCATATTTACTATTATTATGCTATTTATACTGTACTATCGCAATAATTTCATGAAAATTAAGGGAGATCTTGGGCAAGTATATGGAAGGAAAAATAACGGAGCACGAAATAATCACGATCGCTCGACGCTATTCGTCTCATGAGAAAAAAGAATTTCACACTAGGGAATACATAAGGTAAGCGATCGTCGTTGGTAGAAACACCGACGTAAGATCGATTCAACAGAGTAAGAGTAATAGTTAGATGTTCAACAGACAGTTAATGCATACGGAACTTTTGCGAACTATGTGGAACGATCTGGATCGTTTGGAGGAGGATCTACATCATTGGGACAGAGGAAGAACAGGGTTCTTACCACGCGATACGTTGTATACTACGCTGCGTGCTGCCAGAATTCCAATCGACGTGGAACTTTTAAATTCCATGCTTGATCAGTACGTATATAAGTGGAGCCGTTGGTGCAAAAGCCGAGCGAGTCCAGATTTTAAAAGTTGCGGGAAATTGGATAAAACTGAATTAAATACGACTTGTTTAAGCAACCATACTAACATTTTGGATGTAAAGAGGCATTAGTGTGACAAGTACACCGATTTTCCACAATTTTAAAGATTCGATAAATTGGAACTACGTATGTATAACTGTACACGATAATATTACTTACCAATAATGATACAGCATTCGCAAGAACGAAAAGGAACGATTGGACTATAACGACGTTCTGAGATTTATGAACGTTAAAGTGGATCCTCTTCCACCCTCGCCGCCGATAAACCTCAAGGTATCTTTTTATAGTTATTGTTTCACGCACATTTTCCTATGCAAATTTAACAAACGATATTACCTGGTAATGATGCAATATGTAATAACAAAGTTGAATCGTGCACTGTTTAGGCATGTAAAATAATATTCATGCACTTTCAAACACACGAAATACTATTTCAAATAATTATTTGTAATTCATCTTAAAAAATATTATTAATTAAAATAATATAAAGTGTCATTGCAGTTACTAATTTCATTTACTATGTTTTGAATAAACATTTTTCATGTATATAGATGAAATAGATCTTCAAATATTATTTCATCTAAACAAACCTATTTCAATAATTATTTCCAATATGTTTTGCTTGAAATATATCCAGCATTGCAGCCGATATACTCGTAAAAATTTTCTGCAAAAAGTATGCACAATTTTCACGAGTCGCTCTATGTATGACCTGAAACAAGATTCTCTGTATCAATCTTTTAGATTATTATCTCTTTCTAAACTTGAAAATTCATCTTAGAAGTTCAAAGATTTCTGAGTTTAGAAAGAAGATGACACGTGAGAGTAACAACAGTTATTCCTATAATTAAAGTGGGTTTTCCCACGTGCTTTGCATTTTTCTTTCTTATCATATAGAACGACAGAAATTTATTAGTTACTTAAGCTGTTATTCACGAATGTTTCAGACTGCACTTTGGTGGGCATCGGAAAAAGAACCGGACTGTGGAGCTGGTATAAACTGGTGTGTTTTTATAAAAGATTTAGGTATCGTCGACGAAGAAACGAATTCGAGCGAAAGTTCAAAGTCCTCAGAAATGCAAATCGCAGACTGCAAAACAAACTATTGAATATTCTTACACAATAAGTCCTCGTGTTTGCAGAATTTTCATTATAGTCAACTATGCCATATACTTTAAATATGCACAATTTAAATTTGCTTATAACGTATTTTCGAGAATTTTACATAATTATACGTTTACAATATCGCTCATAATTATTGAAACATCTTTTATAAGTATTATTAATTTTAAAAGCCAAGTATTATTTTCTAATTTTTCATTCTCGGCTCTTGAAATTCTCCTTTGACGGTTTCGACGTTCTTCTAATACAGAACTGAATTACATTAAGTTGCGATACATTTGAAACACGCGCGCGATACACGAATCTTACCGAATTTACAAATTGATAGAAAATTCGTGAAAATTGGAAGCGATATTTCTCATTTCCTCCTTGAAGTCGTTCGAATAATTACGTGGAATTTTATACGTTATACTTTGATCGTAATTTGCAACAATTTTTACGAGAAATGTATATTTTATACCTGTATCAACTGCATGCAATGCAACGTACCGTGCAGATCGCGATCCAACGAAACGTGTAACGATCAACAGAGGTGAATAAAATCTGCTTCTCCGTGTCAAGTGATATTTATTGTAGAATATAATTTTCAATACAAACTACGTCGAATTCAGCGAATTATTTACATTGCGACTAATCACGCCTATGCCTAACATGCTGCTAAAGGTGTTGTCCGATTTTGTGCCTGTATACCGATATCAATTTTTCATCGAACGTCTAGTCTTTGTTCGTATCGTTCGTCGTATCTCGGTATTTTGCAAAATGTTGACTGACAACACTGGCATACTATACTCGCAGCGTATCGAACACATAAATTTCAATAAATAGTAGACGAGATAAATAAGAGTTTCGTCGAGTTTCCTTTTAACATTAAGTACTTTCTAATGCAACGTTCTCGTCATTGACGATTCGTTCGAGTAATCGACCGTCACCAGCCTGAATCGTACATTTTCCACATTTTTCGATATAATTACACAACGACCTCTAAAAATAACTACAAATATGCGCTTCCAATCGCGATATCCTCCGATCGTTTGGAATCATCGCGACGATTAACCGCACCGCGTAAGTAAGTTTCATGCTTTTAAACGCAATGGACAAGTTTGTCGTTTACAGAGTTGCCCGTGAACAGTTTACATGAATTCTTGCCACTTGAGCTTGATCAGGCCTCGATTCGAGATTCCTACGAATCCGTGCATTCATTTGCACTCGTACGTTTTCATAACTTTCCTGCATGTTTTGCACTTGACGTAACAGCAACTGATGTACTTGCAATCGCATCGCTCTAAAACTTCTTCCGTTTTAGTCACGTGTCCTCGGCCGCAACAGAGGTACTCGCAACCTTCGTATCCGGTACTGCTGCCATTGCATTGCCTGAAGCGGGAAAATCAAACGTATTAGTTGCTTTACATGCTAACGTGTATCAGGCTGTCCCAAAGGTATCTTTCGTTTTATAAGCAAATAATAGACGAATTACGATCCATTTTGTTTTATTGGAACAACAACAGTTGTGCATCTATTATTTCCTTATGAAACGGAAGAAACTTTTCGGACAACCTAATACTTTCTTCTAGGCAATTCCAATTCGCATATCTTATTCACATATCTTTATATTTTCTTCGTTAGATTTATATGCTTCATTAGTAGCTTATAATTCTCAGGCGTTTGATTTAATAGATCGTTACGTTTATCGTATCATTTGTTGCCAGTCGATTAAACACGCTCTAATGTCACGACATCGGACATAAAATTGATATTTTAACGCCGCGACAAATATCATTCCACGCGTATACCTACATATGCCAATTAAATTACGAGCGAAGAGAGCAAATTGTCGAATGCCGTTTGCTAGGAAATATAAAAGTACGTGGAATATCGTTAAATAGAATACGTAAGTAAGACCGTATAAATACTTGGAGGGCTTTAAACGAAATCGTTAACGTCTCAATATTACCGGTTGATTGGCCGATCGTCGATCGCAGTTCCATAAAGATGCGCATCAGCCTGCGACACATTAAAAAGGGAAAAAGTCTGGCAAGTCACCTGGCATGTTGCTGCGGCCCACGTGTTTTTACACAGGCGTAGTGTTAAGAAAAAACGATTTCGAAAAGTATACGGTGAAATGGTCGAAGGCGTCCCGTAATAAACATTCTCCACGCCTACTTTGTATAATTATACGGAGGGTTATAATTACCGGTTGTAAGCTGTAACCGGCAGGCCAGTCAGTGATGCCCAAAGAAACCGGGTACTATACATATATTAACCGGCGCAGATGAAATATTAACATGTCCAGAACTAGCATCCGATTAGCTTACGAATTGCTCACCAGTTTGGCTCAACCGTTCCATTTCTTCTTCTTCTTCTTCTTCTTTTTTTTTTTTTTTTTTTTTTCTAATCGTACGTAGGGAGAAGTAGAAAGAAACTAACGTGTTTCCTACGGTAGAACTACACGCAGGCGAGAGTAGTACAGTACCGGCCACTCTAAGCTTTTGTGCTACGGGCAGAGCTACTCTTGGTAGAAGCGAAATTTCGAAAGAGTAACTCGTAGCGCGGGTGACGCTCAATAAAAGGGAAGAAATCGAGATGCGTCGATTAGCCGAGTTGCCGCGAAGCATTTGCAAAGTAGCCGCTATTGCGCCAGATATTTTGAAAGGTGGCTTCGGAAGATCACATAACGTACTCGAGTTTCCCGGTAGAATTTTATAGCAATAAATTCGATCGGAATAAGTTGACTCTGTACCGTAAGCTTACAACTTCCATTCCAGCGAAACTAAGATAAGCTGCCCTTCGTCGCAAGCTAACCATTTGGGAAGCGGTAAATTTTAACCTCGAGGCTACTAGCTTCGCTGGAACGTTCTTCCTCGAAGGAGCATTTTCTAGCAAATAGGTTGCCGACTACCGGTTTACAGGACGCGTGAAACAGTTTGACGAAGGATAAGCCGACGGCGAGCGACTGGACGTTGCAGATTTTGTCGAAAGCACCTTCTTTCCGTCCGCCTTTCGGTAAACGGACAACTCATTCAAAGATTCGTTCCTAACGTGCGCTCTGATGCGCCGAGCTAAGCACTCGCGCCGATTCGCGATAGCAATCGACGTCGCGAGCCGAAGGAACCGCGTTAAATTCTGCCCAACGAGACGGTACGGCCGCTGATTCGATGCGTGATTTACAGAGCGGGCTGAGCGGAACAGAGCATCGGAGCCAGAAGGGATGACCGCGCTGTCGCTGTATCTTCCGCCCAAAACCAGTCGTCGTTCCCGGAATGCCGTGGGTGATCTTAATTCACGAACATCGAGCCGTGAATAATTCAGCACGACGAAGACGCTGCTTTCGCGTTGCTGCCGGAAAATCCGTAGCGAATGCAATCACCGACGAAGCTCGCCTCATTCTTTCTTTCTCGCTTGATCTCGTGCCAGCTTGCGCCAACAGCCATCGTTACCCAAGCAAATACTTCTCGTTGAGAATCAACTTCTGATGGATTCTTCTTGTCGACATAAATACCATTAAACCTTTGGCTACGAAAGGTGTGTGCTGTGCCGAGGAAACAGCTTGACAACGGTGAAGCGCTATGTGTCGCTCGCTTTCCTTCTATTCGACTTTCTGTAATGTACAGCGTGTCTGCGAAATGACGGTGCGAGCGGTCGGCTGGCGATTCCACGTGCAAAAACAAGCGGAGGAGAAGGAACGACATCTTCTCGTCCGAGGCTTCGCTGTTTTTACTTGGCGTCAAAGTAGCCGACGACGAGGATCGGGCGGCTGTACGTGGCCGCCCACCTTGCGCAAGTCGATACTCGTCGAGTATGGCTCGAAGCAGGCGCCAACGCCAGACAACAGAGAGTTGCTGGTTGTCGGCTCAACGAGCACGCGGCTTCGGGGTTTGATTGTAAGCGAAGAAAGATTCCGTGGCGATAGCAGAGGGGCCGCATGATCGTTAAAATATCGTAAAACAGAGGATTTATTCGCTTTGGAGAACAGGTTTTTCCTTCGGCCGGAAAAATGAGGTTCCGCCCTATCTCGAGGGTCTTCCCTCATAGGTAATTACCGATACAGTCGTATAAATAAATAAGCGAGTATCCGACCACCGATACCCCGGTCGGTGATCCGGCTGTGCCGAAGATAACCGAGAGCGAGGCGAGAAATTCGTTGTGTGTGGCTGCTGCACAAAAGCGAACAAGCCGAGGCACCGAGTCGACGTGCAGGATGGAAGTATTTTATTAGCGCCAGGTAACGATTAGTTGACTAGCTCGGAGACAGAAATAAATGCGGCGATCGCGGCGAATCGCGGCGAATCGCGGCGAATCGCGCACCGTAAACTCTTCTGAAATATCACTCGTGTGATATCTGCATTATGCATCGGATAGATATACAGGGTGTATCGTAACGCGTGCAACCCGCTGCTCGAGCAGCACGGAACAACGAAAAAAGGCCGTACGAACGCCTGTCCTACCTGACCTTCTTTCCAAGTTACAGCCATTTTCGCGTCCCAGTAATCTGCAACTGCTCAGGTAAACGCGTTGAAAACTTCCCCCACAGAGAAGGGAACAAGCGAAACGCATAGGTTTAAATATAGCTCTTACCTGCGGAACAACCCTGGCGCGAGTAAGACCATCGAGTAAAATTGGGTGAAAGGTAGCGTCGAGGGTGTCACGTACTTTATTAACGACGACAATGTAAATTGCAAACTGTGCAGACTGGAGCGAAACAGCGAGACATTGGAACATACTCTGGTCGGGCGTCCTCGATACAGGCGATCTAGACCAGAATTCTCGTAGAAGTAGGAATATCTGCTGCCAGGGTGTTGTTCGTAACGGTTAGAGATATTACTATCAGTCAAAAAAAAAAAAAAACGTCAATTACTTATATTCTTCGCCAATTATTCAGAAAGGCTTACGTTCAGCAGAGAATTGGTGACGAGAAAATTAATAAGGCGATCAACAAGAGAATTAATCGCTTCGGATCCTTTTCGACGAGAAACCTTTTCCCTCTAACGAGGATTCTACGACAGAAACGAACGCTAATCTCCGTTCGAGAAGTTTTACCAGCGTTCCGACACCTTTTTCGTTTATTCTTGCCTCTAATCCGCGACCCTAGCGAATCGCTGTTGCACGAGACGATACTCATTCGCCACGCTAGATAGTTTAAATGCATTGCTTTCAGCGGATTATGTAACCGGTCGAGCACCGTGCACGCGTATGTCGCCGGATTTAGCGATGAAATAAATTAGCCTACGGTACGTGTCATTGATATCCATTCTAGATGTCTTTTACCGATGTAAATCTTCTCGCGAGGGTTGCTCGATTTTTCCATTGAATTAGCGGACACGTGCATTGGCTGTCGA
This sequence comes from Bombus confusus, assembly GCA_014737475.1. Taxonomy (NCBI): domain Eukaryota; kingdom Metazoa; phylum Arthropoda; class Insecta; order Hymenoptera; family Apidae; genus Bombus; species Bombus confusus. The sequence continues at coordinate 85,105 of JACXIV010000029.1, read as the reverse complement.
AAGATAGCCAGCGACGATATTTGTATAAATTTGTTATATAATAGCCAGCACATGCACAGGGTGTCTCGGCCGAATGGGATCAGCCAAAGCTCTGATATCTTTCGTCTCACTGGTCCTACGGCAGTTGCAAAAATTTCCACGAACCGACATTTCTGTCACGGCATCTTATACGGCAGCGAGACCCATAGTTTAGCAAGAATACAGGGAATAAAAAATCACGTAGTCGACTGGTGTAAACAGATACGCAGAGTTCTATTTAAAAAATACCGATAACCTTGCGTCTCCTCGAGAAGAAGAGAATCGAGAAAAAATTCTTTCCTCGTAAGTGGTCCATCTTTGTCCCGAGAAGTTTCCTCGTACGATCGTAAACGAGACGGATATCTCAGGCGATCTCGTTTAACTGAGACAACCGTGTACATGGATATACGTAACGCTGCAACGTAGTAGCATTGAATTTTGTACTGACAATGCATACTTGTATAATACGGACAGTATGAATAATGTAGTTTGTAGATAGATCTTTTTGCCATTCGGCTGACAGCATATTTATGGAGCTTAAAGTATCGAAAGTGAAAAAGGAGTACAGTTGTTTATCTCATCGGCGAGTGGAAATTTTACTGGATATTATAAGCTATCGAATCTTTACAATTTTTAGGTAGATAATTTTGTGGCGCTATTTTAATTTTCGTAACGTGTTTGCGGTTACATTTGTAAAGAATTTCATTTAGTGCACCGTTGTTTGATATACAAAAATTGTGCACTTTGCCTATTTACAGTTGCACGTAACACGAAAGCACGTTTGCATCTTTCTACATCAAATGCATCGAATAAACATTAAGATTCTTCGTAATTCTATTATCTTCTGAAAAGGTTGCGACGAAAATAAAGAACGACGACAAATTGATTATTCGGCTAGCACTGACACGCGCGAAGAGCTCATGCAAAAAATTAGTGGCGCGCATTCCCTGAAGTTGTAGGAAACGAGCAAGAAATTACTTCTACGCTTTCTCGGCGGACAAGTCAATTTGCGGTTGTTTCATATATTTCCTTTCGACTTCTTGACAAAATTTTGTTATCTCTGTTTGCCGGATACCCGCAGACCCGTGCATCTGTACGAGTGCATCGCTGCTACAATGCCATGCTATAATATGCCGCTGTAGTACGGTCGAGTGGGAAACTCTGGGACACCCCGTACGTGTAAGATTAATATCCCGCACGAATCTATTTTAGAAGCGAAAAAATATCGTTACACATGTAAGCATATTTGTATTTCGATTTTACTTCTTAATACGAGCTTCTGACAAATGGAACTACCGTAATGAATTCCACTCGGCTATCTGCAAGATACTTGTTGTACGTTGTACATGTACCTTACTAACGAACTGAATAAAGTCGCTGACAAATGTAACGAGATAACACCTGACTGCGTTGAAAGGATAAGGAAATCAATGGCAAGGTGGTCGCGATCCTATATCAAAATGCAAAGTCATTTTCAAACGAAAGCTACTTCCTGGCCTTCTTACGCCACTTCTTGCCTATAAAGACACGCCACTTATCTTTGTCCCTTTTTCTTCTTTTTTTTCCGCGCGCCTACTTAACGATTGCGTTTATTTGCCGGACAAATAGGAATTAGGAAACACGTAGCGAGCGCGTGCACCATATACAGGCTGTCATCTATAAAGAACTTTGCCAGGGTATGTCGAGGGAAATGGTTTGGCGCGTTCGCGAGGGTAAACGCTGCATTGGAAAGCAGACTTTCGATACAGTCGTGGCGATCGATCACTCACTGCCATCGAAACGTTGCTCTTTACGTTATTCCAGTTACGACCCGATGCTGGATCGCTTTGCAACGCTACCGAGCCAACGTAAACCCAGCGTACGCGCGATCCAGCGTTTTCCAGATTTTCTGCGCAACGGTTGAAGAACCAAACGCGATTAACGAGCTGGCAAACCATCGTGCTAATACCGCGTTTAGGTGGCCTTCCTCGAGAAACCAATATCTCGATAAGACGAAGCAATTTTCGCACGGTTTGACGTTGTCAAACCGTGTACGATTCGCACACTTGTGCTGCCATAGCTCAACATATTGCGACAAGAAACCGACAAACGATTAGGCATCTTGCAAGGGGATTATTCACTTTCCCAGTTAACTTTTTAAAGTTGCAAGAAGCTATCGTTAGGAACCTTTATGGATTCTGGACGATACGAACTTACGAGCAGCTACTGTAAACTCGCTTTCTAAGGAAAAGTCCTGTTGTACTCTTATATTCGCGAGGGAAGTACTTGGCATTTTTTCTCTCTTTTTATTCACTCACTACCTGTAAAAGTAGGAACGACACAGGAAATATTTTTAATAGCTAATTACTATTTGCTATTTACAAATTATTTCGGCAACCAGCACTTCAAGACGTAATTTAAGCGACAGTTGGATTCGGTTTGTGCCAATCCATAGGCAACGCTACGAAAGAAGTAGATACATTTCTCAATGATAATTTACGAGTATAATCCATTTGGAAGCTTAGAGAACTAGATACGTGAGATTTCTCCGAATTGGCAGTAAGCGTGAAGCGTGCTAACTAGATGTTTGTGTACTTCTTTCTACGTGAAAGGAAAGCGAACCACTTATAATAAAATATGATCCTGTGTCAGGCTCGCAAACGATAAAATATTCTTAAATCTGTTAAAAGTCAAAAATTTATGGATATATCGATCAACGCATTTTAACTTACTCGTGTCTGACTCGCAGCTCACCGAAAAGGATTTAACGCAAAGGCAGATAAGTAATGTCTCCTTCTCGTGTTTCTTTCACCCAAATAATACAGAAAATAAAATTCTGCGCGATACCAGAAACGATAAAGGATAGCTTTCGGAAGGAAGATACAGGGAGAACGGTGAATTGCTCGTACAAGCCCAAATACGAAGATCTGCAGCAGCTGAACGCAGTTGAATACTATACACGTACGAAATAAACCTCCCAATGAAAATCAAAAGAACTCTAGCGCAAATAAGATTGGCAGGAAGAAAACAATGGAAAATCAACAGATTGAATAAAGTACCGCGATATACGAACGAAGGACTAATAAAGTTAAAGTTACTAAGCGAAACACGTGAAAGGTTAAAACCAGAGTCACAGGGAACTCGAAGCAAACAACAGGCAAATTACAAGGACGAAGATCGAAGAGGATTCTACAAAAGGATCGATCGCGTTACATGAGAGCTGCAGCAGTTTGCCTGGAGCTCGCTTGGGACAATGTGGTGTTAATTGCTAGTAATAATAATTACAGTGGCAAATAAAATTTAAAATTTAGCCTGCAATGGCCAACGTTGGAAGAAAAGGAAGTAGAAAATCATGATGCAGCGTTGCGACACAAACGTTCTGTATCTTTGCTTAGAAAGGAGTTGCCGTGCGCTGTAACTTCTAGAATTGCATTCAACTATCTTTCTTCTAGTTTTGTAAGGATTGGGTTACTTGTACAAAATGTGCATGTTCGTGAAATGTTGGTGGAAAGTTAGACGTGAAAGGAAGGATTTGAGAAGATTAGCCTGCAAAGCGCACTCATGTGTATCGCACAGAACGTTTCAGATATTCTATATATTCTTTATTACTCCATCTATCGCACATCAATTCATCGATTTGTTACTAAACCGTTGCTGTTTCTGCTTTTAAAATATGCCAAAATATGCAAATCCACGGTCCCTGGATATCCATGCAATTTCATACTTCTAGGAAGTTAACTATGCCAATGGAATCTACGTAATCTGTATCAGCAACTAACTAGCGTAATAAATATTTTACTTTGAATACATTAGATATCTCCGAACATTGTGCGCATTCTGTGTCTTTGTGCATATTTAGATTTCCAGTAAGTTCATGAGATCCACAATCTACGAATAAAATATGAATAAAATTTAGAATCCCGCGTGTCTGTGTCTGTGTCTGTAGCTGAATATCGTACTATTACGATCTTACCGCAGCTGCATTATTTAACCGCCGTCCGCTTCCAATCATTTGACTTATTAATTTATTCTGTCAGAGATTTTCCACCTTGAGATCAAGCAGTTCGGTTGAAATTAAAATCGACACTGCTCTAATCGTGTAAGCGCAATCGCTGGTGGCGTAAAAAGAAAACGCGACAGCGAAGCGACTGTCATATGGGCGAAACAATCGCCTGTAAACCGCTATATAACACGAAACCGGTTCTACGATATTAGCCGAACAAATAAAGAAAGAGAAACGTGATTTACCTGCCGACAGTTCCAAGGCTCCCTCTCTTCTTGTCAGGAAGACAATAGTCCGGGCTTTTGGTGGTGTACAACAGATTATCGTGATGATATAGAGGCGGTAGCCTGCCTCCTGACCTCGGCCGAACTTCCGCCGCAGTTGCGTATCTGCGAAGCAATCGACTTCCTGCGGCTGCTGGCCCCGAAGAACCAAGACCTCTCCAACAGGTACGCACGCTGCACGACCCGGAAACTCCGTGACATTTGCATTCCAGGGTCAAGGATTGTTCCACTGCCTTGTAACGATGAAATACACAAAGATCACGTGCGAATTCCGTTAACTTACGTACTTCTTGTATTTGATTTGAAGCGCCAAACGAATAATTGAAATCCTCAGTGAGGCTCGGAGTTCGTTCGAAGGGAAGAGACACAGCAAATTGATATAGCGAATGGCTCGATCCACGTATTCGTGGCCGCCTTTTACGGGAAAATTTACATTAGCGCGGGAGGACGTTGCGTCTTTTGGACAAGATCCGACAGCTGGCTTATTAGCGCGTTAAGATTAAGAGCACGTTTTCCTTTGCTTTTCCATCTGTTCTCGTTTCTCGTATTTTGATGCAAAGTACAACTTCTACGTTTCTAATCGTGCTCTGAAATATACGAATTTGCGTAAAAATCCGCGGTCCTATAATCACCGCGTATTCCTGAAGCCAGAAGAGCTACACGAACGAAACGCATACGGCGAAATGATTATCGGCGTCGATGCGAAACGAATGCAAATCCTTCGTCTTTTGTTCGTGTTCGTCGCTTTAAATTAATACGATTGTTTCAATTACCCTTCGACCCGCCCGGTTGTTGTGCATGTTAACGGCGTGCATAAACTTGGCGGTTGCACCTGTGCCAGGAGGAGTGGCGCCTTGGAGAAACCTCTTGGCCATCCTGGACGCGGATCTAACGTCGTCGCCGCAGCCACCCCATTTGAACGAGTTTTTGGCAGAAAGCGTGCCGAACGAGAGCGACGTGGCGGTGAAGGACGAAGGTGAAATCAAGGCGGACGGTGACGGTGGCTCTCTTCGTGGCGGAGTGGCGCAGGAACAAGCCGCTAGACTACCCAGGGCGCATCCTCTCGCTAGCCTCCAAACTGCAGCTGCAGCCGACATAGCGTACACGAATGCTTGTTCTCTGGTTCCTGTTACGGCAGATTGCAAAACATGTCTCTTGCATTTAAGAGTTCTCTCTTCTTTTCCTCCGCGGAGAATGCTACAGGCCCGGGCGAGTTTTTTATTCTACAATTTTTTCTTCCTTTTAAACGTTCGGTTTAACGATACAACGTGCAGTGGCACCCACACTAGCGAACTATTTCAGAACGATTTATTTGGCCTTGAAGTAAAGTCAAGTTACGTCGATCATCAGATATCGGGATACCCGTTGATACGCAGCATAAATTGTGAACGCCACGAACCTGCCATTTCATTGTAAAATCCTAAATAGAGCAAGGTTCGATACGATTTTTCGCTAAGCGTAACCAAGTAGGCCACCGAATACTTAGGACAGTGTAGCTTTCGAATAGATATAATAAATTGGTTAAAACGACTCGGTATCCTGACTCGTTGCTTCTATCCTCGTCGCAAACAAAAACTTGCCCGAGCCTGTTGCAGCTAATGAAATTCGTTATGAACTGTCGATAAATCCGGACTTACAGAGAGAAGAGGAAAGAAAGAGGAAGAAAGCCGAATGAAAACGTACGAACGGGCATTGTTCGGCTTGTCCATTGGCAAATTTGCTTAACAAGCTCGCGTTTAATTCTATTTTCGTTACATAAGAAGCTTTGCCGAGGCTGCTGCTAAGAGCAAAGGTCTTCCGATGAATTGGGTCGAAGGTCGACGCGACGACGCCGCGATTTTCTAATAAGAAATCTCCGAGGCGGGCAATTAACGTGGCAAGAGAAGTCGAGTCTCTCGAACGGCCCCGAATAAAATCGGTAATGGGTACGGCGGTCCGTGGTGCCTTTAGAGGTCGCCATTCACGGTCTCTCCTCCGCTCTCGCAGCCGGTTTGAAATAATTGAAGGAAAGCTGATTAGCATAGCGGCAGCGAAAGGGCGGCTTTTCCGCTCCTCCGATACGTATCGAGCAACCGTGTGTTTTTCATCGCCACTGCGAAGCTCACGGGCCGAAGCTTCTCGGTTTTCTCATTAACGAAGGATCGCTTCTCTAGCCCCGAGGGGAACACTTTTATTTACAATGTATAATTATCGTCAAACGGCCAACGGTTAATCCGACATTCGCTGGCAACCGCTGCCAGAGAGGAAGGAAGCAGCAGCTTTGATAATGACCACTAATTGAGCCGCTTCTTCGAGGCCTTCCTATTTAACCTGATACGCTTCGCGGGATACACGATCCTCGTTTTCATGCTCGTTTGACGTTTCTAGCGATAACTTTTCGTTCTACCGGGGCCCTCGAAAAAGCTTTCACGGAAGGGGACAAAGAATCGAACGTCTCGTTCGAAGCATCTAATCCTAATTTATTCTCCTTTCGTTGAGAAACATCGGCCGTTCAGTGGAGCCTGAATTTTTCCAATCCGACGCAGTTACGCTTTCGAATTAAAGCGTGCTTAAGAACGTCTCTACTCGAGGGGATCGCTCGAAGACCGATTAGAAGTTTGGCTTCTAGCTCTAACTGCGTTAGCTTCGTTGAACGCGAGAGGAATTTTTCTCCAAGTCGAGCAATTAACGCTTGCCTACATTAGACTTTTTAGTTCAAGTTAATTCCCTGAAAAGTTTACCTTTCTTCGTTTCGTCGCTTTTCTAGGAAACTAACGCGACCGTACGATAGGCAAATAGAGATTAGGGATTAAGGATCTTTCGCGGGAACGGACGACTTTGCGCGGCTCCGCTTTCATATTCGTGTAAGTTTATATCTAGGAAGCGATTTCCGAGAACGATAATACGAATAATTTCCAGGTGAAAGAGAAGGATTTAACGTTGGCGACATGTTCGTGTCAATTCGCGAATGTTGTTCACTTTCTCTGATCAGCCGGTTCATGCATTAACGAAACAAATACATTACGACAGCTCGATGTATCGCCCCGAACCGTGTCGAATCGTCGCCGTGATCTACGTACGCCTCTGACAGAATTTACTATGCTAAATATTACAGTCAATCAGATACATATACCCATATACGTAATCGAAGGATTTTCAATTAAATTAAATCTTCTTCAGAAGAGCTACGATCGTCTGTGTACAGAAGTACGCGGTTCCGTTGAAAGAAGACGAAGATGTTCGTCGTCGATGAAGCTAACGAACAGTTTCGACCACCGTGACCAATGGCCCGTTCGAAATCGAACGACTCTTCCGTCGAACGTTTCTTCCTATCTCCAAAATCGAAGGAGTGGAATTAAGCTGGCTGGTCTTTGGCGACTGTACAGCCGCCTGAGAAACGCATCTTCTACAACGCCATCGTCCTCTCTCTTCCGATAATTCCTCTCAATTTTCTCCGCATATTTCGATCTAGCATCTACGATTCGATATCTGTTTTCGCGTCAATTTCTGGCGAAATAGAATCTTAGATGAGCCGGGAGGCCAGCTTCGTGACTGGCCTCCGCGGTGTTAAATAAAAAGGGTCGAACATCCGACATAGAACGTACCGGTAAGTAATTCAGGCGTATAATCCGGCGCACGCTCGATGCTGCTGCAATTCCACCTACGGTGTCGAAATGCTTGCTGGCATACCGTCGATGTATCCCTCGCCGCTTGCACCAGGCTGGCCATCACGTCCGGCGTCGCTCTGCACGCCCTTGCCTGCTTCCTCTCCAAAAGGCCGGAGCTTTTCGCGCTGGTGCAGGCCTCCCTCGTCCACGCGTAGCCATCTCCGGTACGACCGAGAGCCCTGCAATTAAACGGCTGATGAGACGTCGATGATACGTTCGAACGAAAAGCAACTGCTCGATGCTCCAAAGCTCTGCTCCCACTGAAGCGAGCAACTTCTTATCCTCAACTTTCCAACAACGTTCTGTTCACACCGAAGCAACATAACTCGAGACTATCCGTTGCCAGCGACGAGTATGCTCGTAGCGTCATACTCGTTGCTAATCGAATTCCTCGCGGAGTTAAAACTTTCGGAAAGGGAAGCTGCTTTCGGGTGAGTAGAATTTAGTTGGTCGTAAAATCTTGGCCAGAAATGTAGAGGATACATCTGTCGCTGCAAATTGAACGATAGCAGGGAATACGTTGAAGGAACGCGCCGTCGAAAACAGAGGATCCAAGGGTAATGTATTAGAGTACTCGTTCAACCCCACCTACGTTTACCAAACGTTTCTCCTCGACCTTGCAACACCCATCCACGTCCGAACGATGGTCACTCTGCGCGTTATAGCCTACTCTCCATCCACACACGCGAAAAGGGCTTCACCCTGCATCGTAAATCCGCCTATGCCCAAACAGCTCTTACCCTCGCTACGAGTCGACATCCTGAACCGAAGGTCGAACGACGAACAGGTCACGCAGTCAATTCTTCAAAAGACGAAAAGCGAACGATTAGACGCGAAAGCTGCTTCCATACGTATGGAAACACGTGTATAGTCACCTAAGACGATAGCTGCACGATAACAAAATACGAACACGAAATACTAACAACGTGCAGTGCGTGATATTTAATAACGATATTTGTTTACCGCATCGCTGCTCTTAATTACTACTGTTATTTTATATAATCGATATATGGCTGTGATATGTAATAATGCAAAGAAATAAAGCATCTTTGATATCCACGTGTATGTAGTCCGCGTAGTAAATCGTAACTTTGTAACGAATTAGACGACTAACGAAGAGCAAGGAGGAGAAAGTCCAACCCCTACGTACCGGTCGCGTCCGGCAGCGACAGGCTCCGAGGTGACCTAGCGCGACGTTCGAGTGCCCGACTAACGGTTCGCGGGCAATAAAATAGAGCGCGCCGAGCAGGAGAGAAAAGAAAGGTCCGCCAATTCCAAAAAATTCCGCGTCGTTGAGTTTCCCTTGGTTATAAATAGTCGATAGGATATTGCTGAAGATTCGAAGATTCGTAATTTTCCTGTGCTTGATGTTCGTCTCTTACCGCAATCCTCGGAATCTACTTGAGTTTATCTAGAACTCGAGTTTATCCTACGACGTGTATGCCGCGCGGAAGTGGCGAAGGGATCCAGCGCGTAGGACGCAGCGAGGGAAGAAATCTGGAAAATGGAAAGTCGAGGTTGAAATGCACGGAACGGAGGTGGTTCTATCGGACGGCGAGTCGTTCGCGCCACGGTTCGAGCAGAGGGCCGTAAATCAGGGGTGAATTTCGAAAATTATAGGGCGTGAAGCTGAAAGGTGGCTTTAAGCGGCGCGGGTGGATACGTGCGCCGCGGCGCAAACCGTACCGAGGATAATTACGGACACCTGAAAGTCGAAATGGCTCGGGCACGGGATACGTCTAGACGTAACAGCCCTGGGAATGGCCGGCTCGCCAACCCCGTGTCAGCAGCCTACCCTCGAAATTACCCTATCAAAAGGCCGTACCTCTAATTCATTATTCCGTCGCCGATCGCGCCGCTGCTGTCGTTTCCAAGATGCCATTCGCGTTATGCGCTCGTCCCCGTTCATGACGCTCATACACCGGGACAATCGTAAATGCTCGCGTTCCCCATTTCCGCGCGGATTTACGTCCTCCTTGCCTTCGATATCAACCAGGCATCCCCTCCTTCTTCGTCTGCCACGCTCGTTTAACGATCAACTCGCTGCACGAAGCCTCGTTTAGATTAAACAAGTTATACGAATTCGAATTAACGTTATACCGCCTCACGAAAGTAGTCTTATCGCGGCAAACCGAGTTTATGCCGATGTTTATGCAGCGTGTGCCGGCTGACGCGACTCGCTATTTCTCCGCTGTTTGCCACGTTGCTGTCCAGCGTGAAATATTTCGAATGACGAGGAAATATTTCCAAAACACTTTGTTTCTTTAGCATCATATCTTGTTTGTTTTGTTTTGGCAAGGGGGAGGGATTGTAGTAGGGGACTTTGGGACAAATTCAACAAAGCACAGTACGTGATATTCTTATTAACTCAATGCCAGGTTCTCAGTACACTTTGTTTTAACGCTTGTTCAAATTTCATCGAGCAACAAAAATATCACGCAATACGCATTCTTGAATTTGTCCTACAGTGCCCTGCAATCTCGGCAAAAATAATTCTAAGATCTGATAATGTTCTTCGACGTAAGATCTTAAGAAACGAAGTATTATCGTCGATGTTTAAAGTTCTCAACATCGTATTGACGACAATGTTGAGAATCCGAAATATCGACAACAATTCGCTGAAACGTTAAAAAGATAATGTCCAGTGAAATTACTCTTAAAAAAAAAAAAAAAAAAAAGAAAGAAAGAAAGAAAGATGCCGTGTTATATTTGTGCGAGGTTATTTATCGCCTTATGCGAGAGTGACACGCACCACGAATGAGAAAGGGGACTTTTTTGTCAATGGAAAAAGAAGGAAGCGAATTTATTTCACGCGTCAAGCGCTTCGGAACAGAACCGAGGGACGCATTCCTCACGCATGGCTCATTAAATTCACGCACACCGAAGCAAGGACGCGCACGAAAGACCAACCGACCGCGTTCGTACGCTGCTCGCCAAATTGTTTGCCTAATTTTTCATCGTCTCCTCGCAAAAAGCTAAGTAATTTCAGTGGCCATTGAACTTTCTCCGATTCTGCTTTCAAGCTACCGGTATAATCGGAATTCATTGAAAATGTAAAAAAGAAACTCGGACAATGCGCTCACCGTTTTATATCTCCTTCGATTTTTTAAAGAAATACGACAAATATTTGGTTGTCGCAAAAGATTCTTTCGTTTTACAAGGAAATAATAGACGCGCGATATTTTTTGTTTTAATGTAAACGAAACGTATCCTACGACAGCTAGAGGGCGATTAGGTTAAGTTGACTATAAGACGACAGCCAACCGGGCTTGTAGAGGTTAGGAAAAGCTTCTAATAAATAATACTGTATCCAAACACGTATTCTACGTATAGACCGAGCAATAAAATATTATATTCTATACAAATAAAATTATGGACGAATTATTAGTAAGAATAATAATAAATTAATATAGCGTATTATATATATATTATACCATAATTAATTTTCATTTGTATAGAGATATCGAAAACTTAATTTATTTCTGATCGCAGTTTTGTAAACGTCGTACTCGTATTTCATACTTCTTTTATATCTCTTTGTTTTGTACGTACCGTTAAAATCATTCTCTTTCTTGCAGAATTGAAAGACAACTGAGACATAAAAATTAAAGTAGCTGCTCCATCGGGCCTAACCACTTTTCATGCAGAGCTTCAACGTCGTGATACATTTTCGTCGTGTTTTTATTTACGTACATATGTATATAAAAGTGCATCGCGTTTGGCTGCAGGCTTGGAACAAACTAAGGGAAAGATAAGAAAAATTACAGGCATTGGTGCAACCTAACGGAAACAAATTCAAAGGAAGACAGATTCGGCGTTCAACAAATGACACTTGACAGATTTGAGGTACAATTATGTAAATTGCTCGTCTGAAACACGCTGCTTGATAGGCAGCAATTATTTTAATGCGAGTGTGAGGTTTGCTTTCGATTAGTTCTTTTTTTTTTTCTTTTTTTTTTTTTTCATTACAGAATATGATTGACAGAACTAAAACAAGCAGCGTGCAGTCCTCGTCAATTCTTCGTTCGATTTAATTATAAATTATAAATATATATGAAATAAGTTTCATTCGACAGCAATAGTAAAATAATTTGGAGAAAAATCAATTGCTTGTTCAAAGAAACTAACGCATAATCATTGTAAGAATAGAATTAAAAACTGCTCTAACTATGGATAAAACAATAAATGCAAAAAAAAAAAGCATTATTATATTCACTTTGTTAATTTTCTTCTTCTCAAGCATATTCTGCCGTAATAAATCAAACAGCGTATTAACAGAACGTTCTAGGACATAAAGGATACGTGCAATTGGCTTTCTCAATTTCGATCATGAAACGAGCGTTGATAAATCATTCGCGGTGGCAAATACTACGACAGAAACTGTCCGATATCCAATTTGCAACGACCGCGCTTAGATTTGTTACGAGTTATTATTCACATGTGGTGTATATCATGCCGGTAACCATTTCAATTAGCCAATGAACGCATTTTCGAGGCACTTTCAACAATCGCGGCGAGGTCTTGTCTCGCGAGACCACCTAGTACGCAACAAGTCCGACTACTTGTAGAAGGTGTCACGAATGAAGAATATATCGTTTGCCATTTATCTCGTTTCTTCGCCATCACCGAGGTTTATATTGATGTATCTACTTCCTTTAGGAGAGTCGTGTTCGGTTTTACGTTACTTTGCAAAACGTACACCGTCGTTTATGGAGTGGCTTAGAAAAGTATTCACAAACGCTCTAAGAAACTTTTTATGCGTACGGGAGAGCCAGCCGAAGCTCGTTCTCGTAAATTGGTAAAATTCGAGACAAATTCGGAAATGTATATAGTAGATCGCTCGAATGAAAACTGCGGACTTATAATTATTCGACTATTTCAATTTCATGCTAATATCTGGAAAAATGTAGACGTATCGTATTTTCCATGTAGCCTTCAATTATCCAAATATTATAATTATTCGGCTAACGTTTTACAAATTCCCACGAATATTATCACCCAATCTGAAGGTTCTGTTAAACAGCAGCTTAATTTTCCCGAAAACCGACAACGAGCGTATCCAATTATAATAACCAGTTTACCCGCTAAAACGCGAGACGTAAACGCGACGACGTGAGCGAATTCGTGCGAATAATCCGCGTGGAAGGTATGCTACCGGTTCGCTCGTTTCCTCGGAATCGATCGGCAGCCGCGAGCTTTCTCGCAAAATGCCTCCTAAATTATAGAATCCTAAATTAGCCGGGTGGAAGAAGAAAAAAAAGAAAAGAACGTACCCATAAATTGGAGGAGATTTGGCCGGCCTCCTATACGCGATCCATTACGTGGAAGAGTGTATAAGGACAAGCTTATACTCGCGAGGAAGTTCATGGTCGTTCACGGGTGTGTACATTCTTATGAAAATGCGGCGAGCTTCAATAAAACTCCATGATGTACGTTTCGAAACGACCGAATGGACAAGTACCTCCGATGTCGGATGCAATTTCGAAATTCGTTTTGACTGGTGGAATCATAAAATGGCATTTTTACGGGGCTGATAATAGGTCGGCGCCTACGATTCCCAAGCGAGGACCTCTCGTGTGCGGTCACCAGCTCGTTTTCAGCCGAAGAGGAAACGAAACTGAAGTAGTCTTCCAGTTCCGTTAACATTACAATTCCGGATGCCGTCATTTTCACTCTTTATAGTTCTTTTATCTTCTTCGTTATGTACACTGACTCACGAAAATACTTGGACATTTAACACAAAAACATTTGCATTGTACGCTTTATATAACACATTTTGGGAGGAAGATATTAAGAAATGGCCGTTTCTGTAACTCTTTGCAAACGTAACATTCTTGCAGGACGTTTAAGAGTATCTCTCCAACAACAAAAAATGTTCACCACTTATCCGAAGTATGAACGCGAATTTTGAGGTTAATTTGTATAATATAATGGGTAATTGACTTTCATGATTTCTATGATATATGCATACTTCTATTAAATATCTCTCGATCTATATGTGTTTCAATATTTGTGTCAAATCTCGTAACAGCGCTGATCAAATTTTAGTCTGTACTTTTGCTAGTGAAATGCCACAAACGGATTGTTAAAGAGTGTCGAGAATCTAGATCGTCTATCTGTAAATTTGGTGGCTTTGATTAGACGACGTATTAATAGAAACGCGATTGAGATCCGAAGAACCAGAAATATGTTATCTAGTGATCATGCAAATTTGAAATCTGCAATCTCAATTTTGTTTCTCTTTACCGGTAATACTTTTGAATTTTTCGAGTTTAAATCGTATATCTGTACTTGCTAATTATCCTGTCACTACCTACTTCATAAGCTTTTTCCCGCCACGCACAGTTGCCTTCTAACCTAACCTCGCTTTTCCTCCTTATGTTTTTCCTACTTACCTCCTGTATCCTAGTATAGAATCTATCTTTCCGCCTTTCCGCAATCATATTCGCTGTTTTTTGCATCCACTTCTATCTTGTACTCTCTTTTTTACCCTATCTATCTCCATAATTACTCGACACTTATACTTTACTCTATCCACACACACGACTGTACGCACTATACCATACTACACAACATATACAATGTACTAATAAAAACACGACTGGAACCCGATGAAAAACTGTAAATGTTTAAATTAAAAAATGTAAAAACTGTAAAACAAAGCTAAAATTATTTTGTTGTAGTTGAACATGCCAATAATCCGTATTATTTCACGTATTCAGAGAAATCAACGTGGGAATACATTTGAAGTATCGTAATTCTCCATATCCGGTAGCAATCGATAGTATCGATACTTTCATCGATGAACGTCCGTTACGTTTGGGAATTCTTGTGGGAGGATCCGTGCAAAGATATACATTATAGATTCTTAAATTGGTTTTGACATATAGATCATAAAATACGATGTTTACAAGCTTGATAATAGCCCGGGTTTCCGAGGTTCTTTGAATACTTAAAAACCGATCACCTATAAATTTGTGAACCCATAACTACTTGATGTCTCAAGGAATCCTGCCGCCATTGGGATCCACTAACGTAAGTATTAATATTCTTCTATAAATTAATTAATATAGTTGTCCAGGATAATGTTATCCACTTTTAAGTATGTAAATACCCACACGTTCTTGCTGAAACTTGTTTTCATAAAATTTACACTTTCTAAAATTCTAAAAAATTAATGCGAATAATTAGAAATTACAAATTATATAATAGTAAAACGCAGACTTTTTCTAGCCTAAAAATTAATACTTTTGAAATTTTTTTTAAAACTTTCATATAATTAAACAATTTATTCCATTATAGAAATGGTTTCTTAGAGTAATATTTTATACATTTTCACTTATAATGTGTATACTACACATTATTAATTACACATTTAAAATAACCCTAAACATATAAGTATTGGCAATCTACTTAGTATAATGGCAGGGGTATATCATTTAATATAATAACAATTGTATGATGATAATCGTTTTAAACATTAAGAAGCATTAATTTGATGATGTTATAAATAATATAAATACTAATAATTATTTAATAATATGTACCTTGATTAGTTCCATTCAACGAATAAGTAGGGTTAGGTTTCATACGCTACATGTATCAGAATATTATAAACGTATATAAATAGGTTCTCACCGCATGAAGGGCATCTAATTACACGATAATACCCTCCTACGTTTCGCACAAGAATCATGCAACAGATGATTTACGAGGAAACGGATCGACGATACGTATAGCACACTTACGTGCGAATTTTATAAATAGCAACATCCACCCGATCTTGCACCAGTCCGACGTTAATCAGGATACTGATGCAAATTATTATAAATCGATCGTTAATCCTTGTTGCGAACGAGCCTCCTGTCCAGATCGTTTTACAAGTGGCAGAGATTGCGCTGAAAGAACGGCAGAGATGGTTCTATAGCATAAAAACGATTGCTGATCTTGATCCAAATGATAGATGAACGTCTTCGTTCGAATCGTTAGATGAAGCATCCCCGAGTTGCTTTCGATTTCAAAATTACGACGCGAGGAAAACGAATTCACAAATATTTTGCTTCGACGTGTATCACGCTGTCATAGCATTGCAAATGCTATTCAGCTGTCTTCTTAAGTTTGCTTCTCTCTGAAACTGGTTTCTAGGTGGCTTGTTTAGAAGCAGTTTCGTGAGAACCTCTTTAGGGACAAATTTATCGAGATCAGGAACAGATGATTACAATTTTATTTTTGCGCAAAAAGAAATATCATTCTTCGTGTTTCGTTGTAGATTAATAACACATACTCCAACGAAGTTGTTAAGCAAAAAGGATATTCTATCTAGTGCTAGTTTAATCGAAGTAATAACTTTTACAACGTGTGCCAATATTTTTGTTGTCTGTTTATATCCCGCGAGTGATATTTTCAACAGTCTCGATTGATATTGGGTATGAAGGCATGGCAAGTAAAGGAAAGCCGTACAACGAATGTACATTGTTATATAATTGTACAACCTTTGAAAATATCGCTTCTGAAATACAAAGTGAAAGATCTATCTGACAACAATGGAAACTTCTGCACACCACTATACAAAATTCTCACTGTAACCTTACATAAGAAGCTACATCCCATGGAGACCAAGCGTATCAAATTTTCTCCCGAGCTGAATGCTTGCCTGTGAAAAGAAAGTCCCTTCGTGAGGGCACAATTAACGGGCGAGGCTCATAAATTTCCTTTCCAAGAAAGGTCGGCCCGACGAGAGCACGCATCTTTCATAGGGCTGGACGTGACAGGATCGATGTAGGATTCCGGGCTGTATAGCGACAAAAACAAATCGCGTTGGCGACTTCCGAGATCGCCGTTCGATTGCCCCCGCCAGGCAGTCGGTGTCGATGATTATAAACAAAAGAAAAGGGGGTGGGGGGCGTCCAGATGATGGGCGGAGGGCTGGCGGAATGACGGAGGGGGGGGGGGGCCTCGAGGAGAAAGAGGCTTCTTGGAAAGGGCGTTTATAAATCACGAATCGCAGGCAACCCCTAATCTTCCACCCTGTTCGAGCCGCGCTGTCTTCCTCTCGTACTTTTCTTCCCCGTTCCACTCGTATTTTGGTTTTGCACGCGAAACCACCATCACTCCTCCATTCATCATCCGACGGCGAGCGGCGTTCTCTCTTTCTGTTTCCGCTTTTCCAACCCCTCTCAGCGTCTGCCATGGACGCGCCCGATGAAATTCGCCCCGAATCACAGGACAATTAACGTCACGGCGTGCAGCTACGTGAAACAAAGGAGGTTCGAGCGATCCTACGATCACGTCTGTTCCCGCGTGAACGATAATGGGATATCTTCATGGCTCGCGAGCAACGGCTAGCAACACTAGGGTTTCCCGTGTAAGCGTCAGATGCGCCATCTGCACGTACGTTTGATAAAAGCGACCCAGCCAGATCGTAAAATCGGTCAATTAACGTTTACAATTTTCTCTGACGTTATATTCGCGGCCATTAAGCCTGATACACACTGGTGGTCGAAGGTGCGGTCACAGGTCACGATCAATCAAAATCTAGGATTTGACCGAGGCATTCACTCCGAACGATCAGAAACAATGAAATCTCGTCGCCAGTCACTCTCGTCTTTATTCGTTCGCCCGGAGATGGAGCGAACGAAAGTCGCTTTAGTCTTTTACGAGGATGCACAAGATGGCGAATGAGATATGTTTGCGGTAGTAACGCGATGAGTGGAAATGACAAATGGAAGTAATTGCGATAACTGCGTGGCTGTAGAAGTTTCCAGGTCATTCTTCTCTATTTCCATCCGCCGTTTCATCTTGTCAGATGCGTCGTAATATTTTTTGCCACTGAGATCATATAGTTCGCTGCAATTTCCTACAAATTCGATTAGACGTTCGTTCTCCGTGTTGCTTTCCCACTGTTGACGGCGATCTCGGTCGCTAGCAAAGCGACGCCGCGGTCGACAGATTTTCATTTGACTCGATCGAACCGCCTGCTGCGGATGCTCTCGTTGGATCACGTGTAAGTGATTTTGACCGGTGCTTGACTTGGTGTAATCTGACCGTACCGTGATCGCCAGTGTGAATCCAGCTTTAATCCTTAACGGTAGAAAGGCTCCGCTATGGCACATCATACTCGTATAGTATATACCATAGAAAACGAATGACTTCACATACGAAGGGAGCATATGAAGAATTTCTATTTTTATTTCCATTCATCGTCATGTTGTATTCTGCTGGACGATCGCGCGTGTTTTGTGTTTTGCGCCAACGCAAACCAATAACGTGGCGTCTTACCTTATACTTTACCAACTCACCTTCGAGCGATCGCTTGAAACGTAAAATTCGTTTCTATTTATCTATCGTATACGCTACAGCTTAGCCGGTATTTGACAGTAGCAAACTGTCACCGTCAGGGACTAATTTGCGATTGAGGACTAATCTGGTATATCTTTTTAATTGTTCTGATATTTACTCACTATACAAACCGAATTATTAGAAAGATTGTTGCATCCGAATATTTTTGCGACAGATTATGTTTGAGGAAGATCATCCGCTTGTAAAAAGGAATATAAATGTTATAATCCGTTTCTATTTACATTCCAGAAGCTGCAATTTTATGATTCATCATTGTGCGAGATATACAGATGATCTCTCAGTTATGGCTGGATTAATTGCTTCTGATCAATTCTACATGATGCTGTTGCGAAAAAATTGTAAACCGATCGCTGGCCAATTTTACGACTATCGCTGTCTTCGTGCGTTCACTGCTTCCAGCTAAACGCAACGGTTACACGACCAGATGAGATTTTCTATAAGCATCAATTGTATACGTCTGGATGTACAGTTACTCATGAAAATACTCGAACACTTGCCACAGACAATTTTTACGAATATATTATGAGCGTTATATAAATCCTCCTGAAATTTCAATTGCTTCGTAACGAGACACCACTATCTTGACTACGATAGAAAAAACATTTTCGATATTTCATATGCGATTGCTTGATAAGATATTTGATTTTAAAGCTGCTCATCTTTTCGTACGAAAAATATAAAATACGACCTATCCCGTTCTTGCCCTGTAGTCTTTGTACATTTCCATATATATATTCGTATATATCTCACATTTTATATATTCATACGTATCATATATCTTGAGATTTGTTCCAAGCTCAATGAGTCTAATCAAGCGAACGCGAAATCAATAACAGTGGCAATAAAATTTCGGAATATTTCACACAGCGCGAGTGATACATTCGTGACAAGCTTCTACAAGTGTTCGAATGTTTTCACGAGTTACAGTCAAGCCTCCGGTATGCGAACATCCATTATTCGAATGTTATATGTACTACCCGAACGTTTCACTAGCCGAACGTTCTATTAATGGAATAATATTTCTCGCTTGTGTCATTTACTATTAAGTGTCCTTTCTATGGTTTTATATTAATTTGCCACTGCTTCGCTACGAAGCTAATATTGTACATATAATATGATCAAAGAGGGAAAGCGTCGTATCGAGCGTCGAGAGGAGAGAAACGAAGTCGTCAAAATTTAAAAGCAGACGCTGTAAATAGTGACGCGAAAAATAAAATCGATATTTAAGTCCCGATGCTGAAAGAAAGGAGATTGCGACGAGAAGCTTTCCTACTGCAAAACGTTCATGGCGCTAGAAAAAGAGCTTACAGTCAAATGGTTCGAGGCTCAAACAGAATATGGTAATTCAACGTGGTTCAATGTATTACGAAAATATGATTTAGCGGCAAAAGAGACGTAGAACCCATAATTAATTAAAACAATGTCACGTCTGCGTTACATCGTATCCTCCGTAATTGTTCTCCTATCGTTGGTCTTGAGATATCGAATAATAACCATAACCAGAGACGTGGGTTCTATTATTCGAAAATTCCCTCGTACCAACAGTTAGGAGCGTCTCATTAATTCGGATACTGGAGGTTGCCCGTACTATAAATACGTCAAATTATAAATGCGTGTGTATAACACGCTCTATCTGACATATCAGAATAGAAAGAGAATGGAATCTTATAGGAAATGCCGTCGTAACGATTCGTTCGTTCGGCCGCGGAAGAACCGGCCATGATTCATAAGAAATTGGCCTCTGGAACGAAGAGAATGATCGGAGGGGAAGCACAGATTAATTGGTACGAAGAATGGGAATTAAGGCAGGAATCGACGAACGTAGAAGGCTCCGCGAAGCTCCTTCGCAGAAGATTAATCGCACGGAATACTTGGCCGAGGCGAAGGAAGCGGAGGAAATTAGATGATGGTTGATTATGTTTAATGAATTTTGATCCTTCTTTCTCGCTATCGATCTAGCGCAGCCGAATTTCTATAGCTGCGAGAGAGAAGCGAATGTAAATTGCAGCCCAAGGCAAACGTATCGTTAAGACGAAAGCGATTTGTACGATCGTCAAGACGAATCGAACTGTTTCGAGTATTAGTCGGCTGTTGTACGAAATTTCATTACGCTCGTTGATTACGTTTAACGAATTCTAATCCTTCTTTCTTGCTATCGATTTAGCGTAGTCGAATTTCCGTAGTTGGAAGAGAAACGAATGTAAATTGCGCGCACAGGCAAACGTATCATTAGGACGAAGGTGATTTGTACGATTGCCAAGACGAATTTATAATTGTTTCGAGTATTAGTCGATCGTTGCACGAAACTTCGTCATCTTCGTATCGTAGTGTTTCTCGAGAGTTCGCGATCGAGAAAGAAAAGTTTCACCGGCAATTTCCTATTGCAATCGTCAATACCTTTACGTGATTTTCTATACGAAGCATATTGAATCGTCTTCTTATTAATTCCACGTATATCTCGTTGCGTTGTATTCGTTTACAATATGTTTCTGCCGTAATCGTAGTAGCCAGATACAGAAAACAATAATGGATCGATCCGGCAGATGTGCAGCAAATCAAAGTCGTCATTATCTCCTTCGGATGTACATCGCACATACTACATGTTGCGTATGTTTTACACGTTCATCTTTATCATGCCATTGTTCCAAGTATCTCGTTACCATACAAGATCCAATTTTCACCACGAATAGCAATAAGTTTGAAGAACAGATCCTGTTCGTTTCTTCCGAGTAACGAGCTGGCTATCTCGATTCCCCTAAGCTTCTTATCTATTTTCTTTAGCCTTCCTATATGAGACAAGTGATAGAATGACTTACCTTCGTTCGAACGGCCATTTGTCAGTCATATATTATTCTCGTTGCCTGCTACGTATTATTTTCAGTAATATTTCTTGGAACGTTATTATCGATGGCGTGTCACAGTCCTTCTTTCGTCTCATTTTCAAACAAGAAACCATCGTATTTCTGAATCTACCAAATCACAAAGTCTCCTCCTCTCGGTCAATCATCTTCCTACTCCGTTTCTCCGTAGTAGTTTCTTCGATCGTATATTTTTTTATACCATACGCTACACACATGCTATATAGCAATACCGCGGTTGCTATTGAACGCAACGATCGAAGATTTCGAAAGAGGCGTTTCAACGTTGGCGTCACACCGCGAACCGAGAGGAATCGGTAACGAGAAGATAAATTGAAACCGATTTCACGAAACCTAGGCGTCGTTTCGCAAACGCGTACACGGGCATTCGCGTTGGCGAATGATATTTTTATAGGAATCTGCGAGCCGGCCGGAGTACAAGGGATGCCCTGATAAACCTAAATTCGATGCATCGCGCGTAAGAGAAGTTCGAACGTGTAATAAATCCTCGTTGAGACTTATTGTTCCTCGGGGCACCTTGGCGCGGCCAAGAAAACAAGCAAGAAGGAAATCTTTATAATAGAGTGAAACGATCCTCCTCGCTGCGCTCCCATTCTTCTCCGCGCGTACGTACATCTCGGCTGGTAACCTATTTGTTTCTCATTAACGGACCTACATTAATCTTTCGATTGCCGCGGAGCCCCCGTGAACAAATGTGAGAACATCGGGGCTGCTTGTTACCGGACGATTCATGGCAGCTTCGACAGAGCCAAGCTTTTAGACCTCCGTTTAAATTCCTTTACACAGGTATCCGGCGTAAAGTATAGTTACCAGCATAACTTATCCCGTAACTGATTAACGACTGTAATACGCTAGCCGTAAAAATTGAAAGCTTTCGTTTCGCTGTCGATGAAGTTTAATTACCAAATTATAGCTTTTAGATGAAACGCGGCTCAGATCGTAGCTTTTTTACGCTATTAAATACACCGGATTTATAGCTTCCTCGTATTCATTGGTATTTTGGGCTACTAGAATCAGGTCCTTTGCTTTGTCGTTGGGAAACCATAGTCTAAGTCGTAATCTTTTGCGCTACCGTACCAGCTATAGTTTAGATAGATTAGATTCGTGATTGTTCAACTAGAATGTAGATTACAGCTTTTAAGATCGCGAGATTATCAGATGTTTGAAATTCTATTTTAGATTATAGTCTTGCGGCGTAAATTATCGCGTGCAAAAGTTCAAATGTCAAACAGATTTTTCATTTTATATTCCCGAAGCGATATCTTAAAGAGGTTTAACCAATCCTCCTTGGATATCGTTTCTGGAATACAAAGCGAAAAATCTATTTTTAGGAGACTCCTAGGTATACCGATCGTTTCTCGACTATAGCCTAGACGATAGTCTCTTACGTTTAAATTCCTCCTTTCGTCGAAATTACTCCAGAGAAAAGCCATAACATTTTTTTTTCCACCCGTGTTGGATAAAGTACGAACGTCGAATCGACGCGTACTCTTGTCGTTCCTCCAGAGAATTTTAGAAACGAAAGAGTTTCAGTTGCGGCGTGCTTAGGATAAAATCTACAGGATAGAAAGCGATTAAGAAATTGTATCGTTACTTACAACCACTTGATGCACCTGCCATCGTGAATCAGCAAGAGGAACAAGAGCAGCCAAGCTTTAGCACCGCTTCTCTTCGTTTCCGTCATCTTCATGCACTTTACATTCTAAAAGACCGGCATTCGTTCCGCTGCTTCGCGCATTAGAACTGCTCTATCAATTGTCCAACGTTCGACGACTGTCCTGGCACGCGCGCTCTTTCAGGGACCACTGTGTTTCTCTCGATGATCGGTGGATATCGGCACGACGTAGAACCGCGCTACCTTTGGCGTATGCATTTTCGACGAAGCCAATGGAAAAATACTCCAAGAAGACGCGCAACGTGCAACGACCGAACCGAACTTCGGTTGCAAATTATTCCGCTCTCGACGTAACTCTGTTAAACGCTGGTCTAAATTAAACAAAATGTTAAAGAGAAACAAGAACGAGAACTCGTACGGAGATACAGCGAGAGATCCGGGTGGAAAAAGGGCAGCGCGTCCGAAGAAAGATATAAATTCCGAGTCGGGAAACACTGTACTTAATTGCAGTTGTCGATGGGACGATAAAGCGGTCGCTTGGAAATCACACACGCGAGGCCCTGATTTATCACGGCTGATCACCGCGTGCGGTGCAATTATCGTCCACCTTTTTTCTCTGTTTTTCTTTTCTTTATCTTTTTCTCTTTTTTTTTCTGTTCCTTTTCGAAGCGAGCTTTCCCACCGGCGAATAACGTACCGTGTGCACACTTGGCGAAGCTAAGCGGCAAGCGAAGGAGGCCGAGTGCAGCAAAACAACCGGCACGTCCACTGTCACTCGACGATTGATCGGAGGATGATCAATGGAGGCAGCAGAGCAGACGTCAACGCGCGGTATCCTGAATGATCTGCGACCGATACGGTCCCCTATCGGGCAAGTTCCTTCGCGCCGTCCCGTGCTGCAGGGAGTCTGCGTGGTTACAGGTGTCCGTCGAGCCGTCCCGCAGGATTTGCCGGTCGCCGTGGAGGTGGAATCCTCCTACTACTACTCTATTTCCTCCTACTTCACCTACTCGGTTTTCGTTGGACGAGGAACCGGCCACAGGGATGGCGATCACGGTGCGAACGCGGCCACGCGAACAAGGGAGCAGGCGAGAAACTGGTCGAACATCGCGTCCACTTGGCCCGAGAGCATCCGCTGGACAAAAATCGGCAAAGTCGTTGTTCCATGTCCGATCCGATGACACGTCGCCACCGTGTCTCCGTGTCTAGAACGACACAGCGTTCGTCGACGCAAGATTCTCAGGAATATCAGCGACTCTCTTTTTTGCCCCAACGAGCAACGAGCTTGCGGAATGGAACGTCGGTGGTCCGACGATTCGACGCGAGGTCCTCCTACTGTTTGTAAATACGCGCCACCCGAACGTCTGTTTTTTTTTTTTTTTTTTTTTTTTTTCTTTTTGACTCGAAGAGACCAATTCTAAGGGATTCTCTTACGTAAACAAGTTGGATATCGTTTACATAAACAGGTGTAGTAGGTGAAATTGCGCAGCAATTTATATCTATTAATAAGAAGCTACGTTTCGCTGAACTACCAATCCAAACTAATCTAGAAGCCGTCGCGGAAAGAGCAAGTTATTCTCACCAGACTCAGAACTGCACACTCTAAATTGACACGATGGTCGTTTATCTTTTTGAGAAGCTCCATCGCATTACGAATGCTTTCGCCATCGTTCGCCGTTGGCTTTTACGTCGACTTTAACGTCGCAGCTATCTTCTCCGGATGAAAATCTGGCAAATCGCAGTCCACAGTTGGACAGTCCAGTAAGATGTACCGAATAATTTTGTATAACCGATTTGCACTCTTGGTCATAAGTGGACCGTGGATTTTCGCGCAAGTCCATATTTTTCAGAGTATAATCGAAAATCGTTTTCCCTGTATTATAAAAAAGCGCTACGTATTTTACATATTCGTTCATATTATTAGCGACTATTCTTTACGCGTAAAAAGCTTACGTACGTGTATCATAATTAAATTTATACCAAGAGAAAGTACGGTACGGATAATTACACGCTTGGAAGAACTGTTTGCACACGGTTTCACAGATAATAGTATTTACGCTAAAATTTTCCTTATGTTGATCTTTTTTCTTCTTATTATTATTATATATCGTTTAATATTCCTGTTTGTTGCAAAAAGATCGTTATTTCCCTGTACTCTTTTCGTCTTTCTACTCTTCTGATCTTCGATAGTTGAAGGGCATTCCTGCGTCACACGCTCGATAGTTATTTTTGCACCACGACTACTGCAGATAGATTTCTCAGTTTTTCTAATTATATTCTATCTCGTAATTATGCTTGTGCAACGTATGTAATTGCTAGGTCAATTTCACGCGCCCTATTCTCAATTTCGTAAGGATTGTACACTTTCAAATTCCCTGTAAACGCATCAAAACGTAACCGGCAGGTGTCTAACGATTCTTATGTGCCAATACCATCTTGACGCTAGAGCTATTGGCCTTTAATACGTACCTAAATGTTTAATGTATATATATATATATAATAGTATATACATATATATAAATTGATATTAATTTATACCTGATGATATAAATCCTTGTTATTTTGGGTTCGGTTGCATAATTGTCATTTCTGTACTGTCCTAGATTCGTTCTTTGTACGCGAACAAGTTTATGATTCACCGTATATCTATTTGTTTCCATCCTGCCACTTTAATTCTGATCATCTGCGTATGACATATTTAGGCAAACATCGCAGGTCAGTAGATCTAGTGTCAAGAAACGATCGTATTCTTCGAGGCATTTTATGTATGTACACTGTACACTACCGCTCAAAAGTTTCCAGTCGCCTCTATTTTCTCGCTGCGGATTTCCACGCAAATTTACATTTCTATGCACGCGCTAAAGAAATGCGATCTAACTAGAAATTTGTTTGTCAGCTCGAAAATTATATAACGAACGCTCCGTGCTTAATATTTTAAATATTTCTGCATAGAAACGCACATAAATGCGCAGCAATCCGCAGTCCGTTTACTTTCGTCCTCGCTCGCTGATAAACAAGTATATTCATCACAATGCATTTTTTTACGACTAATCATTTCGTTCTGTTCCCGATTATCGTATCTTTTTATCGTCATAATTTTATCGCGCGTCGATATTCAAACAAAATGCCTAATGTCGCTACGTCGGAAAGACAAAAAGAGAAGCAAGAACGGATAGAAATCAAAAACGCAAAAATGAATCACGAACGCAAGCTTCAGTTTTATTCCTAAACTGTGTTTATTACGTACGTTTTTAATTATACACGTAGACACCTTTTGCGAATGTGTTATGCTTGCTACGCGAAGCGTATATTTAAGTCCCCTGACAGAGTATTAACGATTACAATTGCACGTGTTCCGTAGTGTACAAATATTCGAACAGCATTTACCTGCTTAATTCGCCAAAGCTAATTTAGTTGGTGCTGTTAATTGGTAAACGATTAGTCAGCTATCAGATAGCGAGAGAATTAGGACGAAACTGATGCAAATATATTTCACGTTGCGTTCTATTAGTCAGAGCGTTCTATCGCAGATTAGGTATTTTTAATTTGCATCTTGTGTCTTCGAATCTGGTGCAACGTACGTGTTCGATAGCGTTATTTTTCGATACGCAGTTCCATGCATTTTGTAACTCTCTACAGTTCAGATCAGGTTAAAAGGTAGCTTAACTTTAATCTGGTATTCGTACGACTTTGTATGATCTTACCTCTACGTTTTGTCTTGTCTTTCGTACACCCCATACGATGAACCTAACATCGAAATATCTTCGAAACCAGAGAATATTTTCACATACGAGTGTCTCGGTAGCTTTTCGTAGAGAATTACAAACTGCGTAGGGTGGCGTATAAAAAAGACGTGCGGTTTCGTTGAGAGAGCAAGGATTACCTTGAGATCTGGAAAACGCCTGTACCTAAACAAATCCGGTGGTCGCCGTAAGACGTCTCCTCCTTGAAACAGAGCAAGTCGCGTTTCAAACGCTTTCTCCGATAACGTATACTTTGGCTTAGGTACTTGCGTGGATCGATTAAAACCAGACACCCTGTGTGCGCTTATATCGCGTTTTTTCTACGCGGTCGTAAAGATGGAAATCAATTTCGAAGCGAACACTTTGCAAAATGTTCGCTACATGTTCACCTATGCCATCGACGATTAGACGACGTCTCATAAAAGTAAAATTTTCATAAAGCGAGCAGCGCTACTCTTTACTGCACCGTTCAAGTGGAGCAGATGCAGAAGAAGACGAAAGTGTGCGGAATTTAGGACAAGTAGTAACTGTCTAATTAAGTATTCTAATATGACTTCCTCGCTCATATTTAAAGTTCCATCAAAACGCTTACTTCACTCTCGACGTAACGATACGTGAAACACACAGGGTGTCTCGTTGTTATCGACCCACGGAAATATCTCGTAAACAATAGGTTGGCGTTTGGGAAAAGCGTTTCTCTCCCTATTTCGCTGTGCCAAAAGCTTCTTTCGTTTTACAAGGAGATAACGGACGCGCAACGTCTCTTCTTTTCTATTATTTTATCGAGTTACGTACGATCCGTTTTGTAGTAATGGAACGAAACAAACATCGCGTAGTAGAGTAGCTAATAGCGAAATAAAACGGTCGATAAGATAACATCAAAGAAAGAATATCGCGCGTCTATTATTTGCCTACAAAGCGAAAGAAACTTCTCGGACGAGCTAATACGCTTTCCTAGCGACGAGTGAAATGAAAGGCGCAACTTCTCGTTCCGCGATCCTGCGATACGAAGTTCGTTTTCCGCGATAAGAGATAGAGCGAAGAAACGCCGTGTGTTTCCTATTTGCAACGTGTGTGTCTTTGCGCGAAGAATGCGGCAAGCCAGGAATCGTAGCAAGCCTGTGTCACAAAGTATCGAACCAATTACGCGTACGATTTGCCAATTAGTTTCGAGGAGAAAGTGGGATCGTATATTTGCCGAGAAGCCGAAGTTACCATTGGAAATATCGCACAGAAAGTATCTAGAAAGGCGTAAAGAGCCGGTTCATTCTCCAGCAATCGTCCGGTTTGTATTTTATCTGAAATTAGCTCTATCGCCCTTCTTGTACCTTCGTTAACCGCGCGGAACTTTTCATATTTTATCATGTTGCAGTGGATCAGCTGATTCTCCGAATACGAACGTCTCTATTTGGCAACGTAAACACGCAACACACACGTACAAGCTGAAAAATAATTCTCCCGCCGAATGTGACATCTGCGACGCGGGACTGTCGATCGGCCACGTAATCGCACACGCTAGAAAATATAACGCAAATTTTCCGACGAAACTGGAAGTTTCTCAAGCGGTTAGCTGTTGCGACCTCTTTGAAAAGCGTGTACGTAAAATGCGCGGCAAAAGGTAAGCGACGACGAGTATACTCGTCGAACACGGAGTACGCGCGGCTGTTATAACATAGAATTAGGCGATACACTTAAACCGTTTTGCCGCTAAGAGTTGCTCGAGCATAGATAATGGCGTATAATAAATCGCTACAAGAGCGTTAATGGTAACTAACAAATGAGGCAATCAATGGTAATGACTGTTCAATTTGTTGATTACTCGAACAGATTAATTAGGCGCATTCAGGATGTAAGTACATACGTACGTGCAGGCAACACATGCATACGTATACGAAACTTCATTATGAAATCGTACGATTCGACGTCCTTTTTTGCTGGGAAGTATATAGCCATATACAGGGTGAGTCGATACGAAGTAACATCCGAAATAATTCGTTACTTGCTAGTTAGTTTCATGGAGAGACGGACTCTCGTCGAACGTCATTTTATTTTCTAATATTTTATACTCTCCGAGAAATCAAGTTGAAAGTCGTGCTTGTTCGAACGTCGGCGTATATTTTCTATAACGTTAGTCCACTCAGCTGGACATTTTTCACGATACTCGATAAATATTCAAACTCGATTTTCCCAGAAACCAAGCCGAAAGCCCGAAAACGTTGCTCCATGTTATTTTCTTATTTTTCCAGAAGGAATCCTGTACGAGTCTCATTGCGCGGTAGAACCGCGTTTATCAACAAAACAACGCAGTCCAGCTAACGAGCGGATCGAATAGTCGATACGCCTTCGACTCTTCTCGTCGGTTCGAATGGAGAATTTTATATATCGAACTCGTCGACATTGCCAGCGCGCTCGCACGCGGCGATCATCGCGAAGCAACGTGCACCTGTCCGCGAGACAACAGCAGCGAAGCGCTTCCGTCACGACGGCTGGCGTCGTAGCTGCCCGAAGAATCTAGACGCCTGTCAGCGTTGAGAAAAGATCGGAAGACGCGTCGCGAGGCGACAGCGCTTGCCAGTTTGTCTGGCGATCCAGGACGACGTGACACGCGAATCGTCGGAAGAAGGTTCGCGTTAATTGCGCGAGTACTTTCACTCGGCGCTGCTAAAACGACCGGCGAATCGCGTTGACGCGCAAACAGACGAAGAGAACGGGTTAAAAGCGGTTTATTGCAGAAGCAGCGCAAAGGATGGCCGCTTCTTTCGTTCCAGATTATTTCCTCCCATTATTCGTCGAAGACGTCTACCATAAAAAGGGGGCAAACAGATCCGGCGACAGCTGCTTGGCTATTAAAAGCGACTTAAACCCCAAACCCTCGGTGCGATCGCAAAAGTTACCTCGCTCGTTCCATCGAGCCCCCTTCTGCCGCGTCTCGGCTCCTCTTCGCGATTACGCACAAAGCCAACGCATGTATACCGCTCGACAGACTTTCCTAGCAAATAAGCAAATTGCTAAATGAGCCGTGACGCCACCCCCGCAACCACGAAAAAAGGGGAAGGAAGATGAAACTCGCAGAGGCAGCGATCTTTCTTTCCGCAAATTTTACGTTAAAACGGTACCGGTTTTACAGCGCAACGTTTACTTTGCAACGTTTCGCGACCTTTGTTTCGCGGCGACTCCGAACGCGGACGAGAAGTTGTAATAAACTCCAGCAGCGTTGTTATTCAACGCTGACTTTACCAGGCCCGCCGGTTTCGAAGTTTAATTCGAAATTGTACGTTCGTCCTTATTTCGTTTGCTTTTGTACTCTATGTACATTTCTATATCAACGAAAAGTGGGAAATCGATTGATCGGATAAATGTAAGAATTTACAGAAAGTTGAACGAACAAAGGAAACCACGACGAACGTACAATTTTACGTCAAACCTTGAAACCTGTCGTTTGTAACCGAGTAACTAATAAAATACTTTCTACAGCGACGCAAAATGTTTTCTACAATGAAAATGGAAACAGTCGAAGAACTGTAACGTACTGGAACAGTCGAAGAGGAATATTTCTACTATATATATTTCCAAGTATTTTGTTCGTTCGTGCCCTTGCGCGTGTTATATTTGTAGGAGCGATTTGCTTTCGAATAACGTCGCCGATGTATATATGCGCGTTGTTTATGTCGTGCGAAGGAAAAGCGTAGTTAAGGAGACGCCTACGAGAGATCAACGGTTCAAATGCTTTTGTATCGTTTATCATTTCTCTTTCATCGATAACTGGTCTTCTGCGTATCTTTAAAAAACATGGCAAATAGATAGGTAATGGTCTACTTAATAAATATTAAATCGAACGTTGCGTCTCAAATACTTTGCATATCTCTCTACAGTATACGTGTGAATATTCTGTAGCTTTTCGCGTGCGCGAATTTTCCATAAAAATCCGCCATCTAACGATTGCTATACTTTTATATATTTTCGCATACCACGCGCATTCTGTGCATTTACGCGTCTTTGAATTCTCCGCAAACGCGTAAACGTGGCCAATCTACTAATGACTCGATCATTCGGTAAATGGAACGAGCGTGGGTGTTTTCGCGATGAATAATTCGAACGAATGATCGAACTGACGTATCGTATGAAAGAATGAAATGCTATGGATTATCATTACTGGTCGTAGCGATAGTGTGCACGTTAAATTGAAACAAATTGAAAGTCGAAAGTTGCGTATCCGCGTGGATGTAGATTAATTAATTCGATAGCGTGCAATTAAATTGATATCAACGTGTTTCCTCACGACGGCCTCTCATCTGCATAATCTGTATATAATAACATCGGTGAGAAAAAGGAATTAGTCCCCCAGCGATAAACTTTTTCCCACCCCATCGCTCGCTTCTCGAATCCAGAGCCTCGTGCACTCGCTTCACTGGCTCTTCCCGCAAACTGTTAAAGCAGCGAATAAATCAGAAAAATATTCTTTTGGCCAATGGTAGCTGATAGTTTATTAGTTATCGGTACCTAATAAATTAATACCTAATGGCCGTTAGCTGACAGTGAAAATTCTCCACCGTCCTCGGTGTCCTAATCTTATTTAGAAAATATCTTACATTTCGCATCATTATAACGAGCATATTATATAATATTTCATCCGGTCGATTTCTTATTTAACAAATGAAAAGGTGCTTTAACAAACGAAACTTCGACGTACAGAAGCTTCGTAGGAAATCGTGATCAACCGTGTGAAGGCTGCTTCTCTGTACACGTCGACACGTGTCGCGATGTATCGTTCTTCCGAACAGATCTTCCACGGTCCTCCGTGCAGATTATCGGCCGGTAAGCAGTCGAATTTCATCGTCGGGTAATTTTATCCAGGGCAACCAGGTTCCATTGAAGTGCTCGGGATAAGAACGTGGGTCCACTAAACCGGACGTTTGATTCCTTAGAACTGTGAAGTATGCAGCGATGAAGCGATTTAGCTCGTCGACAACCTACGAAGGAAATAACATTTCTTCGTAGAATAATTTCAAATCGAGTATAATAGATACGATTGCGATAGATATCTACTAAAGTTGGTAGAAAATCAACGTTAGAAAATGAGAAGTATGCCTCAGTTCGCTACGTAATTACGGCGATAATTCTTGATTACTTATACTGATTTCTATCTCGTACGAAACGTTAGACCTTCCGGCGTAATAAACTAATTTTACGCAATTTTAAACAAATTGCGATACGATCGTTTGAACTTCGTCCAACGTTCGTAGACTACCACGCGTCGTTGCTCGCTTCGTCTAATTTCCGTTAGGATCGTTGGGACGTTTTAATAAAATTGTAAGATAAGCAGCGCACGAAGTCCTCAATAAGAAACATTTACCGAATACTTCTATTATCCGAATACGGTCTCCGCTTATCCGTATCCACGCGATCCACTTAGTCGAACAGCCTCGTCCTTCAAACGGTTCAGATAAATGCGGTCCCAGCGTGTATGCTTACCTCTGGGTGTTCGCGCGACACATCCGTAGTTTCGCAAGGATCGTTGTAGACGTCGAACAAGCATCTGTCCAGACACCTAGGGTAACTTGTAAAATTGTCGCAAACAACCGTCGCCGCTCGTCGAAGTTCGATTATGCGCTCGGTGTTGAACGTCGCGTTCGAAACGCTGGCAAGAGCGGAACCGGCCGCCGAATGCAAAACGTTCGATACGTTGTACTCTGGATACGATTCGTTCGTGCCGCTGTCGCCGTAGTAATCGCCATACGAAAGCTTCGCTCCTACGTACGAGAGAAAAAGTTTAACGCGAGAAATTGGACGAGATGGTTGATGGTCGATTCACGAATCGACGATACGCGAATGGAGGAAAGAAAGTCCTTGCGCCACATTTACCCACGCTTTACTGGCGGTATTTTGTCAGCAGCGACTAAACACAATTTTCTGTTACAGAGGGAGAGTCAGAACGTGCGAACACTACGACAGGAGCTGCCTCAACGCGCTAAAAGGAGAAGAAAATTGATTATTGATTAAAAAAGGATGATTACCATTGATCAGTTTGTATCTTCCCATTAGAGCTGCAGAAAAACCCTCCTTCTCGTCGATGTTCAATAACACGTTCTTACGCCTAGACTTTTTTTCAGAAACGATAGCGGCCCATTGATCGACACCGTCAAGATTTTCCTCCAGATCTTCCAAATTACCGCCGGCAGCCGAGTAAAAGGTTGGTAGCCAATCGGTCACGTGAATCAACTGGTTTGAAATTCTCGACGGGTTTTTGATCGCTGGCGAGTAAACGCACGCTGTTCCACGAATTCCGCCCTCGAAAGGCGTGAACTTCAGCTGAAAATGCATGCTACAATGACTTCTGTTCTACCTTAAATAGAATAAAGTATTAATTTTACTTATTTAAATAACTCCTATCAAACTGAATGACGTCAATTTCTGTGTCCTGTATAAATACCTCATAGTCGAGGCTCTCAAACGAGACGATAACTCCTAAAGATTTCAACTCCTTCATTATTTTTCAGATTTATCTGGTCTTCTCTGAAGCACCCTGACACGCGTATCAACGAGAACGTACAAGATACCGCCGAGCATAAAATACAGCGTTATATTACCCCACGCAGAGGATAGTTTGATCCGTAATTCTCCAAAGGACCCACAGTCTGTGCACCGTTATCGGACATAAAAAGAATAATCGAGTTTTCCAGCATGTTCGCCTGCCTCAACGCCTGGACAACTCTACCGACGGATTCGTCCATGGCGGTAACCACGCCTGAAAACAAGTAAACATACATCTTGCAACAAGGTATAGCATGTAACTTGTATGGTGTACATAAATACTGGTGTTTTATGTTTCTGTTTGGATTCGCGTGTTATGAAAGTTTAGGCGCTGCGAGAATGTAGGAAGCAGTAGTCGATGCACCGAGAATAAGGCGACAAACATAAGACAAATATAAGAGTCACGGTCCAAGCTCGAGTTCAAGTTGGAGGTTTCAGGTCTAAATGCAATAATACGAGGAATGTCAAGCTTGTCGATTGGAAAAGTAGACCAAGGCTGTAACTCGAAAACAAGGCCGTACGTTTATGTAAACCTCTCTTTTCATTTTAGTGCGCTGAATCAGCCCTTGTTGTGCTTCGCGCGTGTTCTCATTCGACCTATGTATTTTCAGATTCGGCTCAAATTTTGCCAGTACAGGATGTACCGTAACACGCCACGTGGGATCCTCTTCAGGAGTAGACAGGAGGGACAAAAGCAACGAGAAAGGTTCGTACGAACATACGTTGACCGATCTTGAACATATTTGATCTTGCTTCAAATTTAAAGCCAGTTTGCGATTTTTTCAAATAAACTGCGAGGTTCCATGCAGACAGATTGATCATTTCGAGCAGCTTCTGCGGAGCTAAGCAGTTTCGTAGCTCCTGCGCGTTCCTAAAGTGGCTCACGCGTGTCACGATACACCCTGTATAATTAGACCACATGATCATCAGCAGCCGCGTCTCACGCGGTGTTAATCAGGCTTCAAAATCTGCTTTATATAACAAGCACGATATAAACGCAAAAGATTTCCAAGCGTGCGAATACTTTTGCTAGCCACGCTGTATACACATATGATTAACAAAGTCAGTGCTCGTCTACGATCTAATCGTTCTCGTCGCGTACCTGCCAACTTCCTTCTATCGAAGTCTTCGATGTAGCCTAACGTGGCGTTCGTTTCTCTTTCATCGCGGACTTCCATCTTCTCCTTAGCGTCGCTAGAATGAGCGGCGAGATGGGATAACTGAAGGTACAGAGGTTTGCTGTGATTGTGATTGGAAATTATATCTTCGGCCCTGTCCGTTATAAGGTCTGTCATATATTCGTGGCTGTACTTGACGGATAAATTTCCTGCCGCGTCGTAATGTAGATCATATCCGACGTGCAGCTGTAAAAGAATTTTCATTGTCCTCGATCGTTTCTTTTGGAAAGGGAGTCTTCATCTGCGCACAGTTTGGGCGCTAACCGATGTCAGAGGATCAAATAGATGCAAAAGGATGGCGATGATTTAATACAACGCTCGAAGATAAAGTCCCGCAAAAATAGCAATGTATTTCGATCGTTACTTCAAAATTTATCGAAATTATCGAAAGATGTATTTGATAGTAATATAATTATTTAAAAAAGCGGTTACCAAAGTGGACATTCGCTATTTTACAAAACTCACGTCTTGCTCGATCGTGTGGTTGAAGTATGTGATGTAACCATTGTAATATCCGAAGAAGGTGTCGAAACCACGATGGGCCGGTGTATGATAATCGCTATAATAGCCAACGTGCCACTTTCCCACAAGATGCGTGGCGTATCCCAATTTTCGTAGGTATTCTGGCAGGAGCGTATTGTTCAAAGGTATCGCGCGTTCCTCGCCTGCCTTTAGCGGGTAACCTTGCATTCCTGTCGTGGAAAAATGTGCACGTTACATCACGAAACATCCCCGATAATTAACACTTATACGTGAGACAGCCTATTAAACGATAATTAAATCGAGAAACCTATAAGTACTTGAGTCTACATCATCTTCTGTACAGGTATCGAAAAATCTTTTTTCCTCAGATTACTCGTGATCGATACCGTGACATTTTTTGTTTGAGTTGAACTTAATCATTATGCAATTGGCTAATTAAATGTAAAGAAACGTGTTGTAATATATACGTAATGTATAATATATAGCATGAAGATCAAGCGGGTAAAAGCACGGTATATCACTCTCGATATCGTACGATTTTCGTTTGAAACATTTTCCCGTGTCGTTCGTATTTTTCCAGACATTTGTGCGTTTCCAGTTGAACAGAGCACATTCTATACGAATGTACGTTTTTACGTACAAGGCCACTGAAAAGGAGATACCAAAGCAATTCAAAAATTCCACGCATTAATGATAAGAAAGAGGAAATCTAATTGCACTATTAGCGATCGTTTCGAACGTACGACTTCCTCGTTATCTTTCACAGGTGAATAAATAATTAAGCGCATAGTTCAGCTTAAATGTGCCACGCAAATGTCCGTCGTTGTTTCCACGTAGCATGGCGATCTTCTTCCATTCTTTTTTCGATCATTCGCCTCTTACAAAAGACGACATTGAGTTCCACTTACAACGCTCGATGAATAACGATCATACTTTGGCAATGGCTCGAGCAAATTTTATTTCAGGCCAAGATAAAAATTAGTCGAGTGTTAAGAAGTTAAGAGTTAAATAAGCGTAGTTAGATAAATGGATAATGGGCAGGATAAATAGCCAGATCGAATAAACGATTGTCCATAGCTGTAGTTGAATAAATAGTTAAATAAACAGTCGTCTGATCAGAGGAGCGTGTAAACGTCCATATCAGAAGGATGTGCGATCGAGGGTACAAGGCAAATAGGAATAACAATTGGAAACCGAGTCTCTCGCAGTAGCCAGGAGGCTGATACGAGTAAACTATCATCGTTATTAATCGTAAATTGTGTTAAAGTAACATCCACTGCCACCGATATATCGGTCATTTACTGTAATCATTTTGCGAGTATTTTACTCGAAAAATTCTAAGCTTAAAACTAGCTCCTGACTTGAAACAGGTTGCTGGTTTTAACAATCGCGATAAAAAATTGATAAAAAAAAAAAAAAAAAAAACAGCGAGACAAATGCCTGGCTATCGATCGCATAAATCATATTCATAGAGTACCTGTCCGAATAGGATAACGCCCGGTAAGAAAGGCTGTCCTCGACGGTGTACAAATCGGCAGAACGTAATGTCGTTGTAATATCACGCCATTGTATGCCAGGGCGTCTATATTCGGCGTAGGTATTTGATCGGCACCGTGAAAACTCACGTCGTTCCAGCCCTTGACGAGGAATTCCAGGAATTCAGTATTGTCTTTCGTTCGCCATTCGATAGGTTCTTACTTATAAATAAGAAGATGCTGGTCGATACCGATCGTATCGGGATTTGCATTCTTAACACGGTTTGTAGTTAAAAAAGGTTCGATGAAAATCTTTGTCTTTGCGACGCGTAGGGAATTGTCGAAATTTCGCTGACAACTACTCTGTGGTGGAAATTATTCGCGCTGGAAAACGATCGATCAACAAGCTTTTATCTTTGCATCGCGTAGCATATTTTGCCGATCTTTCGTTATAGATCTACTTGAAAAAGATTCGATAAAAATCTTTAGATCGTGCAGCGAATTATCGAAGTTTCTTGCTTGCGAAAATTATTTCTACTCGAAAGAGGTTAATCGAAGATCTTTGTCTGTGAATCGTGTGGCCAGTCGTCGAAATCTTGACATCTCCTCGATCGCGAAAATTACTCGTACTGGAACAAAGTTAATTAAAAAGACCTTATCTTTGGCTCACGTAGCAAGTCGTCGAGAGCTTGCCATGAAAATCGTTAAAAAACGTTGTTCTCGAAAGGAGATTGCTTGCAAATGTTTGAAGAACAGAGATAGAAAAAGATCCAAGTCTAATCCGCCACACTCTTTATAAACGTACATAAAATTTACGATCGTATTTGCCAAACGTTCTTAGATACGACGAAACGAAACGAAACGAGCGCAAGGTTTAGAGAAATTATGTCAAGTTTGCTCTATTATATCTTATTGGCATTCAAGAACGAATTGAGAGTGCAACTTGCATTCGACTTGCCTTTTAATCGATCCTCAACTTGATCTACATACCTACAACGATACGCTGCTATGTTTCTGCGGTTCGACTGCTTTGTTAGCAATTGCAAGAATGCAAAAACATATGGTCGAAACCATATTTGTCCGACAAATGAAATCGAGAACATAGAAAGCGTAGACGAGCAACACGTGTGTATTTCCACGAATCGAAGTATTTATTTCATAAATATGGAATCGCGTGGAAATGGCTAAGAGGAGCAACGCACGGTAGCGTAGTAGCGTGATATTTCGTATTGAGAAACTAATTTCTACCTTATCTTTTAATCGTCTGTATGCAATATTCGTGTGCAACGAAATCTGATCGAATATCCGCGATTACGAAACACAAATGACGCAACTAAGACGGTCTCTGACTCGCGGAAAATAGAATTTTCAGGACACAGATCGACAAACGTCGATCAGAATGGAAATATTACTTTATCCATTTGTTCGGAAGAAATCGATGTAAATCATTGGTGCGAATACGTCGTACGACGTTTGGCAAACCTGCGAAGGCAAAGAAAGAACGCAAATTCGGCTTGCGTTTATTACCATATTTGCTGTTAAACGCTTTTCGTTCGATTTCACGAGCGACACCAACCGATTTGTCCTAGGATGTGGGACAAAGTGTAACGCTTTCGAAACCTAAAAAAGCAGGATAATCTTACAAGGTCATCCGCCATGATAACGATAATATTCGGCCGCTGCTGGCCCTGCGCTTCCTGTTGCGCCAGTACCACGTAGAAGTAGAACAAGCATCCTGAGGCAATAAACACAGACAGTGTCAGCACGCAGTTGAGGATAGAATTCGTCATTTGTTTTTATTGTCGTGTCCAGGTCTCTTCACGATCGTTCCATTTAACTCCGACTCGATCCCGGTAAAATCGTCCACCGCGAAACTTCCAATCGAATCGCTAGCCGTATAAGAATCTCTGGAGAAAGATTCACACGATGTGCGATAAGGAAAATCGTACACTGTAAACGTTGCTTTCGTTTCACAAGGAAATATGTAATTTTGTTCTGTTGCTATAAAATGGATCATGCATAATTCGGTGAAGTAATATCGAAGAAAAAATGTTGCGCGTCTATCATTTCCTTCTAAAACGAGAGAATCTTTTCGGACAACCTAATGCGCGTACAGGCAAGAAAAACAGCACGTTACGAGGAAATACGAGACGCGTGCAGAAAATAAATTCCGATTGGCTACCGAAGACCACATACTTTGCTACGCAGTTTCTAC
The DNA here is from genome assembly GCA_014737475.1 of Bombus confusus. NCBI lineage: Eukaryota > Metazoa > Arthropoda > Insecta > Hymenoptera > Apidae > Bombus > Bombus confusus. Next base: position 46,696 of record JACXIV010000029.1, on the reverse strand, counting down.
TTTTATCGAGACGCTTGTCATAACAGAGCACCAGACTGCACGTGTCCGGAAAGTAAATTCCGACTGGCTACCGAAGAGAGGCAGAAGTTTGCTGCATTCTACGCGTAGTTTTTACCCTCATCGAGGTACTTGCCATAACAGGGCGCCGGTTTTTGCCATTCGCATCCATCAGCAGGCAGAATTTTAGGCATGCCGTTTTGCGCCAGCCAACGTGAGCGTAACATGCGAAATTCCAATCAGCGCGACACAGTCTCGTCGCTGTCCATTCGTTTCCCAGAAACTTTACGATCATTCCTCCGTGAAATCGCGTCTGCGAGCGTCCGCAATGTGGAAAGACCGCGCAGCCTCGTAGTACGCGCTCGAGATCAACGAAGAATCTTTTAACAAGTTACCAGTTACCAGGATCGATCAACGCGTTCCTTTAATTCTCTCGCGACGAATACCGGAGCAAAGAAACTTCAACTTATCTAGCAAGATCTAACTAGTAAATCTCTATCTCGTCGCGCTGCCGCGTCTAATAGCCGCGTAGGGTAGCCGATGCGGCGTTAAAATCTTCGTGAAAAATAAAATAAAATTTCGCCAGTTAGTCCCTTTATAGCAAGCGTCTCAATAGTGGTAAACACCGAGTAGCAAAGTGGGAATTTGGTAAAACGTTCGAACTACGCAAGTTATGGCGTGAATGCGTGGATCTTGGAGGTACTTCGTGTCAGTAAATCCGCAGATGAAGTCGTTTATCACGGAAACGAACGGTTCTATGAATTCGTCCTTATGAACATTTGACCGACAAACGTCTTGACTTTAGACATTGCAGCTTTAACTGTAAGATTGCACTTATTATACAGACGTGTTTTATCAATTACGTACACATCATACGAACACGCTCGCTGCTACAACAATTTACCGAATGCCTGTTTCGGGCAAATTAACAAACTGCGAGCATCCTCGGAGTTAGCAGAAAGATCTGCTTCTACGGCTTCAGGTGTAAAGTCGCGCTTATGGTAGTAGCCCCTGGACAAATCACGAAGATCCTCGGAGTTGGAAAAAGCAGCAAGACCAGCTGTTTGCGCGGCTTCGTTTGTAAAGTTGCACCTATCGTACGGATGATTTCTATCGACGAGACACCTACGTAACATAAACGCACGCCCTGACGAAACAACGATTTACCGAACGTCCCTTCTGCACAAATCGCCAAGATCCTCGGAGATGGTAAAAAGCCAATCGGAACTTACTTTCGCGGATACGCCTCGTAGAATCGCGCGTGATCGCAATTCAAACGCGTTGCCCGAGCTAAGTAAAAATCGACCACCACTCGACACAACGATTCACCATCGGCGATCCTGCCACGTAATACCGCGCCACTTATAACGCGCCGGGGCTTTATACCGCCAGCGGAGAAAGTATTTTCCGGGATGCTACACTCTAACTATTATCAGTCGGCCGGCCGTGCGACCATTTAACTGCGAAGCCTGTACCGCAACTATCGAAAGCACGCGTCTCAAGGAGAACGTTCCGCTTTGTCTCGTATCCTTTGCAACTATGAAACTGATCTGTCCTTGCGATTTTCCGATAATACGCTCCTCCGCCTTGAGCACCCGCACGTCGGGCTCCTAACTTATCTTTAGGATAATTAAACGCTCGACACTACAGGTAATCGTTTAATAACGCGATATCGCTTAATGGACAGACGATCGTTTAAAAAGAACTGATAAACAGAGATATCGTTAATCTTGCGATAACTGTGTCATATATTGTTTGTTGTTATTGTTGATACCATCGAATTGCGTAGCTGGGTCGAGTATTGTTTAAGTAGGATGTCTGAAAAATCGAAGTATCTGTGGACTGCAGCTGTTTCTGCGTTTACTTATACTCTTATATATTTAGATATATAGATACGCGGATTAGATATACAGATTAGATATGCAAAAATATATGGGATAAATGTAGTGAAAAATGATATAAAAAGACGTTCAAAGTGGAGTATTGGGTATAATATTTAAAGGGCAAAACAGATGTTCGTTTAAACGTCATTTCTTTACTTTCTTCCATAAAAATTTGAATTTGTATCGACATCAACAGTCTAGTAATACGTTTTGTCTTGCTTGGCTGGATTCGACGATTGTCTTGCATAGAAGAGAAGTTTCTTATCTGCGCTTAATCTTTCCCTTGCAATTAGATCTTTAACGGTGAGTATTTCTTTCGAGATCTGTACTTTCGGTTCAGTTACTTTTGGTAGAAAGGGAAATGTACCAGCAAATAATTGACAAGCTATTTTGTATTCCATAACTTTATTATCTCTATGACGTTTGCCATTTGTTTTATTCGTATTTTGAAATATCCTATGGAACTCGCATCATTGTATTTACGTAAATAAATTAATCGCATATTCAAGATATTTCCGTATGTACATTAGAATTGGAATTGTAATACAAGTGGAACGTTTCGTTTCTCCCTATTTTTCAAAATAAATACACGGCGTATTCGTTTCGGCCAGCTCTTATCAGATGTATAATTTGTAATTTAAACAGAATTACTAAACAGTATGGATATTTCGTAAATAATAAACTCGTAAAACTCGACTGCTAAACGACTTAAGTTATGACAGGTAACGAGTATATTTCGCTATAAGGCTATCGTCCAAGGCACCTAAATTACGTATTCGTTTGAATTACGCAGCAAGGTCGGCAAAATCGTTAATTACAACGTAGATATGAAGCCATCTATTTCAATTTCTGCCTCGCTAATCACATTTATCGCCATAATTCACCAGTTAACCCGAAGCATTGCCAGCCATATTTTTACATTTTCTTTCGATGAAATCGCTCGACTATGAACGTTATTCCTGCTTCTTTTAGCAGCAATAACAATTTGCAACGTAACCGCAACCGCTTCGCTTTAACAATTAAACCGATTACGCTGTTAAATAGTATATCGCTAGAAACGTCTAATTTTATATAAATTTAATGCGATATAAAATTATTAATTATAAAACACGAAAGATCGAACTAGTTGAAATACGAATAGCAGCATAAAATATTAAAAACTGTACTGTTCTTTGAAAACATTCATTTACTTTGCTAAAATTTCTGATGGTAAAACGACCATAAATAAATCTGTTCAGCTTGACTCTTCCAAAACTGTTCAGCTTGGCAAATTATTACCCTGTTGTTTAAAAATCTGTGCGCCAGTTCAAGTTGAGTCAACTGACTTTCGACAATCCGTTGATGCTGCGATAATATTTGCTTATAGGATCACTGCTCGAACAAACATTGCACGGTCATACAAAATTGCTCAGCAATATCGAAACCAAAATCGCCGATATGTGGATGTGGTAGACCAAGTTGCCAAGTACAGCTGCAGCGTTGCACACCGTAGCCCCTGATTTCATCCACGGTTCCCACGTATGGTTTCTTATTTTCGGATTTGCCGACCAATCGATCGGCATTTTCGTCTGCCGCATCAAAATGTGGCCATACTGTTCCAGATAATTGTTCAAATCTCTGGCGATCTGCAGACGACAAGTGTCAGTACATTATAAAGATATATAGAATATCATGTAGCAAGATCGATGGTCGTAACGACGACTTTTAATAATAATAATAATAATAATAATAATAATAATAATAATAATAATAGAAAGGAGACGAAAGGAGAGGGAGACGCAAGGCCGATCATTATAGAAGAAGACCGTGACTTGAAGAACATGGATAATGATGGCATTAACGATGTTCAGCTGTGCAACGCGTTCATGCTATTTGCTGTACGCATTGTCGACATCGATATGACATCAGCATTACATCAGCGCTGCATTAGCACAACATCGGCACTAGATCAGCAACGCATTGGCATATTGATATCGCTTTGACTAGCCGAAATAACGTAAAGGTATTCATACCTATTACTCACCCTGACATACGTTCCCGCGACGTTCTTCGTTTCGCATGGATCGTTCACTATGTCGAATAAACATTCTGTGACGTTGCAAGGCGTGATCATCTGTCTGCGGTAATACGGGAAGTTTGTATTACACTGAACCGTTGCATCTCGCCGTAATTGTGCCATTGTACTCGGTTGTGTCACCGGACCACCCAAATGATAAGTCAGACTTTCAGAGACGGTACTTTTCATCACGATATCCGTGTACGTAGGTAGCGTCTCTAACGTCTTTCCAGAATCGCCATAGTATCCGTCGTAATAACCATTTTCGATGGTACCTTGAACCATTTTTTTTTTTATTATTATCCAGGTATTATCTAGGTATGGTAATTATCTAGAAATTATCTCGAAATCCACGTCGACCTCGATCACCTTAGCGCTGCTTCTTATTTTATTCTGCGTTTTAGTAGTTACCTCTCAACAATTTGAATCGACTATAGATCGCTCCCTCAGTTTTTAAAATTTCGTCGATATTCAACAAAAGTTTATCTCTGCCATGTCCACGTCCTTCACTGAGTAGACTCCATTGATCGACCCCGTCGATCTCGCCTAGATCCTTCAGATCTCCACCAGCCGCGGAGTATAACGTTGGCAACCAATCCGTTATGTGTACCAATTCATTGGATACTCGGGCTGCTTTCTGCAGCCTGGACGACCACAATGCCGCGACTCCTCTCACGCCTCCTTCGTACAACGTGTATTTTGTCTGTAACGATAATATTCCAAGATACAGAAGTATCGTAATACGATGCTACGGTACAATAAATTCGATTATTAGAAATTGAACTATTCGAGTGAGAGCATCGTATAATTAACTCTGCGTTCATTCATTTTCAAGTGGATAGAAGCTCCGCCTTAATGACGTGATCTTACCCCTCTTAAGGGATAGTTGGAGCCGTAGTTCCTGTATCTACCGACCGAAGGTGCTCCGTTATCGGTGAGGAACAGAATCAAGGAGTCCCTCAACATTCCTTTCTCGCCTAGCGCGTGAAATATGCGCCCAACCGACTCGTCCAACTTCGACACCATTTCTAGAATAAGACAAGCACGTTCAATTAGTCGTGTAATTTATGAGATCGTAAACCGTACAAATACGAACTAAGATAACAAGGTCTGTCGCAGAGAAGGTGAACTATTTATGCGGCGTTTAGCGATCATCCTATTTTCATCCAACGAAGTCAACCTGAATTGTTTCCTTCGTAAATTTCTAAAAGCCTCTCCTCTAAAATTTACGTTTCTTCAGTTGTGTTACTGTCAATGCGAAGCAACCATGTCTAAATTAGACGCGTCTACGTACTAGCGTATTTGCGACGATTCGGCTCGCGAATGTGTATAGGCTCTTTATCGTTGTACACGTTTGTTGGTTGTTCCAAAGGTGCGTGAACAGCAAGATGCGATAATTGGAGATAAAGAGGCCTGTTAAGTTCGTGATTCTCGATGATGCTGATCGCTTCACGGGTGAACAGGTCTGTCGCGTATTCGCGATTCATCCCGTAAGCTGGATCGTCTCCGCGATGCATATCGTATCCGCTCATGTTCTGCAAGTGTACAAACGAGATATTTTATAATACTTCTACTTGCTTTGCTACTCGCGCATTGCTCTTAACGTTCTGTATGAACAAAAACTCGATATAAAGTAAAATAAAAATGAAATAAAGTAAAACGTTTAAGCGGATATATATTGTAAAAACATAATTAAGATGGTAAAATTGCCGGAAACTATTCTCCGTAATTAAAACTACTCTTTCTGATACCACGTATCTCACCTGATTCGAATAGCTATAATCGTAGTAAGAAATATGGCTGTTGTAAAAACCGAGGAACGTATCGAAGCCTCTGTGCAATGGCGTGTACTGAGGTGTATAGTAACCCATATGCCATTTTCCAATTAATTTCGTGGTATATCCTAAGCCTCGCAAATGCTCTGGTAAAATTTTGATGTCGAGTGGCAAGCCACGTGGTTCGCCAGCGCGAATGTCAGTTCCTTGCATCCCTGTATAGATCAACAATTGCAAACCGTGATGTTACATTAAGCAAGAATAATAGCATAAATTCGTGATATGATTCAGGGCCAGGTAGAGTTCCGTAACTCAAAATAATAATACTTTTAAGCGTGTACAAATACGTACCGATACGGATTGGATACTGTCCAGTGAAAAAAGCTGTCCTGGATGGCGTACTTGACGGTAATACATAATGTCTGTTCAGTATAATCCCATTGTACCCGAGAGCATCGATGTTAGGAGTTGGTATCTGATTCGATCCATGAAAACTAACGTCATTCCATCCCTACCAGACAAGATATATGTCAAATCATAAAACTATCATAAACCTGTCTTCATATAATTACAAAGTAAGTTAACTTCTTTTCTATGTAAAATACGGTTCATGGTTTTAGACGTTGTTACATAAAACTTATAATTCGTCGCAATGTTAATTGCAACGTAGCATTAGTAATAGCACGTGAGACTCGTAATAAATTTTGTTCGAAGGCTGTTGCTAATTCACAAAGAGGCAGAAAATTGATTATCACAAATGTACGGAATATATTTTAAATGAAACTCTTTAATCTAATTTTGGCCTCTAATTTTATCTCCGACGAAAAAATATATATGATAACAACAATAATCGATATTAATGAAAGAAGAATAACCTTGAATTAAGCGACATTAAATGTGTCTGTTCAATGTAGAAGTTCTAGAACAATTGAACCCTGTGTTTGTTCTAAAAGTTTAAACAGATTTTATGAAATGTTAGCTACTCGTTAGACATAAAAATGCAACTTGAGTGGTGCAGATATATTCCTTGTTTTTGTTGTTTTTTTTTTTTTGTGACAAGAAATAAAGGACCAACAGTAGAGGAATGTTCTTCAATCGTAATTTTGAGAAGATAAGCCTTCGGAACTCTGCACGGAATAAGACCTAAACCTCTTTAGTAACTCTGAAGGATTGTCACTGGACAATACCTCCTAGCCATATTATCCAAAATCATATTCACTAAATGACCTAATTGAGTCAATTGCAAATTCGAGAAATAAGTTATGTATGTAAGAAAGAAACTGGTATACCCGGTTGTACATTAGCGAATACCAATGTAAACTAGTTTCCTAACATGCCAGATATCAAAATGATGTACTCCTAAGGTAAATTACGCTTATATATCTATGCGCGAGATAATAAACGATTATATAATAATAAAATATGACAGCATAATGGCAGTAATTGATATGTCACGGTGGATAAGAGGGAGATTTTTGTTTTGCGGTTAAGATGAGTCACAAGCGCTAGCATCCTTGTTAGATGAGGGGGCGTAAGTAATTTTCAAGTCACGATAATTGCCTTAACTAAGGATAATTTTAATTCAAAACGCTTTCGTACTACAGATTAATCGCGGCGAATTAGACGAAGCAGACAAGTATAAGTAACATATGGACGGTTGCACTTTGCATAAGTGCAGCCTCCGTAAATTTTAATTCGATTTGTAATTTTTATCTACTTTCTGGACTGGGCAACTATAATAGGTCATATCCTACTTCTTAAATTAAACTGGCACGTGTCGATCTAATGCAAAATGTTAAAATATTAAGTATCCATTTCACGCAATGCAGCTAATCTTTTACCAAATCATTTGTTTTATAAAATTCTGAAATTTATATGCTGTAAAAATAATTTGCATTTTGATTAGCTCGTCAGTATCTAAATTCGCTGCAGATATTATAAAAGTTTCGTACACATATTAACGAATAATATATTTTAAGTCTGTAATATCGATATAATATATCGAAACGTAATAAAGCTAACGTTTAATAATTTTGCTAAAGATATATAAGTTTCAAATGAAATAAATTTAAAATTTAATGAAACTTATTTTATTGAATATTAATCTTAAATAATATATTATAGTCTTACCAAATCGTCAGCCATAAATACGATAATATGAGGCGGCGTTTCATACAGGCCGAATGCACAATCTATGAACAATATTAGGGGCAGCAAAGACGTACTTATCCAAATGATGGAAAACCGACGCATTTTTCACAGAATTGAACGAAGAAAAGAAGCAACAAAATGAAAATATAATAAAAATCTAACGAAAAATTGGAAAATGCTTAACACAGAGCACTTCTTCCTTTGGCACTTTAAAACACGGTTCACTAAGGATGATGGTCAGAACATTGTGCCCGAGATGTTTACGAAAGAACTCCTACGAATGACGAAAGAATGAGGAACAGAGATAAACGTTTATATAGTCCACCCACGAAGAAGCATGTCATGAATGGATCATTCGAAAGGGGAGGGAAAATACACTAATAATTACGACAATAAAGAAGGTACGTGTTTCAACTGGGTTGCTTCTCGTCTTACGTGTTATTTTCCGTACTTATGTAATTGTCTATCTGCGTACGAGATATTTTGTATGTGTCGACTAATTCTTAAGTGCTATTTAAATTATAATAGAATATAATATAATAATTAGATACATATTAACTGTTAAAAAAAATGAAGGAAACGACATACTGATCTTGATGTCTGGTCGAAGTTTTATGAAACTTCAAACAGGTTCGCAAAAAGAAATAATGATTCAAAATAAGCTCTTTTATTGCCTCGGTGGTAACTAAGGAAGGATAACAAAGAAATTATCAAGAAAAGGATTAATAATAAATTAAACGAAAGGATTAATAAATGATAATAAAATAAAACCTTTATTAGATGAATACACATATTTCCCAATATTTGAGTGAGGTAGACATAAAATAGCATAATTATTATCTGTCTGTAATTAAATATTTTAACACAACTTTTTCTTTTAAATTTGTATTTCTTTAGAACACTCATTTTTATCTTTGCTCTTGTTAGTTAAAGATGGAGATATCCTTCATTTCTAACATTCAATCAATATTTTTATTCGATACATTTTCAAACCATTAAATACTAATTCTATATTAAATTATTAAATCATAATGATATAATATTTTATTGTGCAGCAAGAGAATTTAATAATCATATAACGGTTTATAAACATAATAAGGTTTATTGATAGAATAGTTGAAAAATTATGCATATTATGTATATAAATAATAAAGTTGTGAAACCTTACATCAAATCATTTGTGAAACTGTAAAATCAAACCATTTTTTATTAACCTTTGAAACACCATCAAATAGAAAAATTAATATGAATTATTTTTAAAATTAATAGAAGTTATTTTTTAAACCTCTACAACCTTCAAAACCTTTTTTCAGATCTTTACAATCTTCTTTAAACTTCTTAAACATTTTGTAAACCTTTTAAACCATTTTTAAAACTATAGTGGAGTTATTTCTGTTGTATTTTACTGATCGTGTTCTATTATTTTATTGCATTATTCTAAACATTATATTCGATACGTGATAAAAACCATTTTTTCTTTGACTTTTTAATAACGAATAAACTTTCGTTTAATGGTTAAGATGGAAGATTGAGATAAAGATGTAGAAAATTGTTTTAGGTTTATCCTCCGTTGCAGTATAAAATTTTTATATCTTTGCATTTGTGAGCTATACTTTTTATTTACACACTTTTTAGTAAGAAAATAGTATTTAAGAAAGATTAGTTCATGGTTTACTATATATTTACAAAATTATTTTCCTTATGACAAAAATGTATTCACAAAATTTATATAAGTATACAAATTGTCTAACGGTAATTAGCCAAGTTATCAAAATTATATTAAATATTTTGATATTTACAAAGTGCAAGTTTATGTGAACAAATTTACTTTGTACTTATACTGCATTATATTTATAGTGTACAACTTATTGCATAAAACTAATCATCTTGTACAAATTTCATCCTCAAATTTTTTGTTATTAATTATTTAAATATTTGGATGGTAATAAAATACTTTAATTAAGGTTCTGTGTGATAAAGCTATCAAACTGAATTTTTCGTTTGAAGATATTATAAAAATCTTTGTATTGTTTTATGATCTTGTATTTTTTCTAATGAATGTAGATTATCCCACCACAATAACAATTTATGCTTAAGAATTAATTTAAACCAGGGACTCAGTGGACTAAGATTTTTCTCGATATCTTTGATTTCTGATTTTGATACCCAACGAATTTCACTGATTTCATCTGGATTTGGGTCCAATGTTACATTATCTTTTTGTATAAATAACACATAATCTATTTCATGTTCACCCCATATATCTTCCACATCTCGATAATGAATTCTTGTTAAGTAAAAAAAATCTGATAGCAAAATTTCCGATAAAGGAATCCCTAACTCATAATTCAGTCTTCTTCTTGCTGCTCTACGAATTCCTACTGCCTCGTGTTCTTCAGTTTCTTCGGGAATTTCAAATAATGGATGACTGCAGCATGTATTTGTATAACGGTTTGGGAATGTTATCTATAAAAAAAAATCTTCTACGTTAATCTAATATACTTAATATAAATGTATAATTTTTATATGAAAATTACAGAAGAAGAACATAATAAGTCGCATTTCCTAGTTCTTATAAGGCAGTGATTTTAACATTCATTACATTGACAATAAGTCTCATATTAACAAAATTGTCCTTTTATTTGATTTTGAAGCTAAACATGTATTTTTTCACCCTCTTCAAAATTTTTTAAATATTTCTCATAATATTAAAACATTACTTGTCTTAATAATTAATATAATTGAAGTTCTCCTTCGTAATCATAAAGTGACATTCAAATGAGAAAATCAACAAAAATACACTTATCATATTTTTCTTTTATGATCTTCATATATAAGAAATACATACCTTATTGGGAGACCTTTTTTGAAGTAATAGTTCTCCTTTACCATTGAATAAAAAGACACTAAATGCTCTATGAAGTAGAACTTGTCCATCAGAATTGACGATGTGACAGTCTCTTTTTGTAGCATCACCAAGAGGCTTGTCCGACTCATCAACAAGAATACAACGTTCTTCTAAAGCAGCTTCCTGCAAAGGTTGGGCACTACCGAAACTCCTCATTGGTGATGTTAAACTTCGTATAGCAGCACGAAATGATTTAACCACTTGAGCCATCACAGTAGCTAGTTTTCCTCTTAAATAGTATTGAAAAAAGTACAATGCACAACTATTTATGCACTCAAACTGGCTCCTATATATTATGATATGCAAAGTATAGGTTAATTAAATCAGTGACCTTCCTTTAAAAGTTATTTACATCATTTAAACTTGGAGATTATTAACAGACGTGATATAAACGAAGTTATGCGAAATTAGCAAAATCAGTAAGTCAAATCTAATATGTATATTTAACTGATGCTATCAACATAAAACGTTTAACTAGAAATATGACAAGCATACTAGGCGAGGAAACTTTCTTTTTGAGAAATGCGGTCATATATTTTCGACATACATATTACATAAATCATTTTTCCTGACGTCATGATGGCATCTTTTGAATAAATACATAAGATTTTTTGACACACCGTGAATGCTTTCAATTGTAAATCAACCAGTTCTCTTATGATAAAGATTTGTACATACTGAAATATAGAGAGCGTGGTGGTAGAGTTTTGAACATACTATACTAATAACAAAATTGGTTATTGTGATGTAAAAGGAACAAGTTTTTGTCAACAACGATATTTAATGTAAGTAATTAAAATAATCATTTAAGAGCAAGTTCATAAAATGTATAGATAACAATTACAAATATTGTAATTTAACCTCAAATTATCATAATCATTTTATTGCCTAATAAATAAAATATGGAGCATGCAATAGACGTGATATTACAAGAAAATTACACAAAATTTAATATATCAAAAAGTTTTATATTATTCATAGTTGTAGTGTAGTTCTGTCATTTGAATCATAATGATCGATAGTTCTCGTTGGTTCTCGACTTCGATCAATCGAATCGCTTCGTGGGGTAGTTGAGCAGACTTCAGGATTTCAGTGTGTCTGCAATAAAGACCGTTATATAAAAAAAATTATTGTTTCTTTAATATGTTATTTATTGTCTACGTTCCGATATAATTTAAGTCATTTTATATCGTCTCATTAGTTTGTTAGTATAAAGCGCGAAATGAGTGAGAACGCAGAAATTACGGGAGTAATATCGCCAGAAGATACGGCCAAAGCGGAAAAATTTAAAGAAGAAGCAAATGAATATTTTAAAAGTGCGTTTGCAAACTTTTCTTACAAATTTGATCTTGTAATTTATTTTGTGTTTAGATGCCAAGCTAAGCAAAAATTCGTGATTAACATTGGAGTAATGTAATTTAGTCACGTGTGCGTTTAAAACTAACCCAACTTTCGTAACGTAAATGATCATTAAATTATCGAATGAAAACCTAATCATTAGAAGTTTTGAGATTCAAAACAATCAGGTTGCTTGTTATATCGCTGTTACAAGTTTATTCGAAACAATTATGTTCATTTGTAATGTTTCTCACTTTAAGTATGACATTTCATATAACATGTTTCATTTGATGTGTCAAATTTGTAGTAACTGTTTCATTTTGACAACATAAAAGAGTTAATTTTTGGAGTACTTCCATTATAGCAAAATAAAAAGCAATCGTTATCCTTCCGGTGTATATGTTGAGAACAAACAAAACATTAATTATAATTTTTCCATTATTAATCACTCTCGTATATTTCATTATTTTCTTTTCAGATCAAGACTACGCCAAAGCTATAGAGTTCTATACTAAAGCCATAGAAGTAAATCCTACAGTGGCAGTTTATTATGGAAATAGAAGTTTTGCTTATCTAAAAACAGAATGTTTTGGATATGCACTTACTGACGCATCAAAAGCTATTGATTTAGATAAAAATTACGTGAAGGGATATTATCGTAGAGCTGCAGCTCATATGTCACTTGGCAAGTTCAAATTAGCTCTTAAGGATTATAAAACTGTTACTAAAGCAAGACCAAATGATAAAGATGCAAAGATCAAATACACAGAATGTTCTAAAACATTGAAAATGTTAGCCTTTGAAAAAGCAATCTCGGTGGAAGAAAATAAAAAAAATATAGCAGATATGATTAATTTAGAAGCAATGGGTAAGTTATATTTAATATATATTTAATGAGTTTAAATATCCTTAAAAAAAGTTCTGGTATGATTGTTTTTATTTTACAGCTATCGAAGATGAATATACAGGGCCTAAACTTGAAGATGAAAAAGTTACGTTGCAATTTATGCAAGATTTATTAGAATGGTATAAGAAACAGAATAAATTACACCGTAAATACGCTTATAAAATTCTTTTAGATATAAAAGCATGGTTTATGGCACAACCAAGCTTAGTTGACATTACAATTCCTGAAGATAGTAAATTTACTATCTGTGGAGATATACATGGACAATTTTATGATTTACTTAATATATTTGAATTAAATGGATTGCCATCGGAAACTAATCCATATGTATCCTTTATAATAGTAAATAAGTTATACTTATTATTACATTTCATATTTATTAATTTAATGATTAAATATACTATAATTAAATATATTACCAATACAAGCACAGTAGCATCATATATTTCTTAATAGTTATATAGTTATTCAATGGAGATTTTGTAGATAGAGGCTCCTTCTCTGTAGAATGTATATTTACCCTATTTGGATTTAAATTATTATATCCAAACCACTTTTTTATGTCTAGAGGTATATTCTTACAAATCTATTTATATCGTTAACACGTTGTACACATTCATAGCAAAATACGATATTTAGGTAACCATGAATCTGCTACAATGAATCAAATGTATGGATTTGATGGTGAAGTCAAAGCAAAATATTCTGCTCAAATGGCCGAGTTATTTACAGAGGTTTATAATTGGCTCCCTCTTGCCCATTGTCTTAATAATAGAATACTTGTAAGTTTATATTGTTACGTACAAAAGAGATGTTAAATTTATATAGTAGGTAACCAGGAAAGTTTGCGTTGCTTTAATTAATACAAATCAATCAAGAAATGAAGTGGTCTTTCCTGGTTCCCTGATAGTTATACAATGGTGTATATATAAATTATGTGTTTATGGGGTTTGTAGGTAATGCATGGTGGTCTATTTTCAAGAGACGATGTTACGTTAAAAGAAATTCGAGAAATTGATAGGAATAGACAACCACCAGAAGAAGGACTAATGTGTGAATTATTATGGTCAGATCCACAACCACAAGCTGGAAGAGCACCTAGTAAAAGAGGAGTTGGTGTACAGTTTGGCCCTGATGTTACACAAAATTTCCTTGCCATGAACAATCTTGATTACATTATAAGAAGTCATGAAGTGAAAAATGATGGATATGAAGTTGGTCACTTTGGAAAATGTATTACTGTATTTTCTGCTCCAAATTATTGGTACATAAACGTGTATTATTAGTTTAAAAATAATTGTTCTTCATGAAATGAACAATCTTTAATACAGTCATATTGTATATTAATTTTATTTTTTATTCTTAGTGATACTATGGGTAACAGGGGTGCTTTTATCACACTTAATGGCAAAGATATGGAACCCCATTTCACATCATATGAAGGAGTGGTATGTTAGAAACTAATTGGTAAGTTTTATAATTTTTAATTGTACTACGTAAGGATGTATTTTTGTTTCAGCCTCATCCAAATGTAAGGCCAATGGCATATGCTAATTCTCTACTAAAATTCATGTGCTAGTGGAACACCCTAGGTACTATTAATAAATAAATGAATAACAATAACTGAATACGAGTAGCCCAATCAAAGTGTGCGTAATATATTTGATACCGAAATGGAGAAGGTGAGAAACACTTAGGCTTCTCCAAAACAATAAAGTACTGTATTCTTTTTAGGAACATGGAAATCTTCTGTATCATAATAACTGCAATGAAGATATAATATTGATGGGTACAAAAATGAAAAAAGTTTGCTTGTTTTGACAACTTGCGAACAGACATATATCAAATTTTCTTGTCTATGATAAGAATAATGCCTCATTAGCGGTTTATGTTTCATTGTAATGAAATGACGCAAAGAAAAAAAAAAGAAACGTTTCTATTTTGTACCCTCAATTAAACCACCTTATTCACTAAAGATTTTAATGTTCACGCACAAGCTGAATAAATGATCTCAAAGATCTCAACAGATTAACTTATATTCTAATATTTGCAGAAGGTGCTGAACATATAATGAACACACCTGTTATTCTCTTAATTTATTCTTTAATGAATAATGGTGGTTTTTACGAAACGATAATTATTACGAAAATATCTAATACATATGCAATTTAGCATGACTATGTAGTACAATTTTCCAGCCAGTCACTATTTGTCACGTTATTTGTGATGACTACTTTTTTACAAATTTAACGTGATTGGAAGGATTTCTTTAATCTAACATTTTGTTTTTTTGTTAATAATAAACGATGTTTATAATGTATTTAAAATTTACATTGTTTTTCTTTAAAAAAAGGGACTTTGTGTACCTTGTAAAATGAGCGGACAAATTTCTTCTGGTAAATTATCTCGATTTTGACGATTCACAGTTATAATTTTACATCTTTTATCCGAATGAAGCTTTTGGAACAACGATAAATGCCGTTGCGGTACTTTATGCATTTGAGGTATCGTCGCAATTATAAAAGGTTTGTTTGAAGTTTCAAAAAATAACTTCACTATTTTATCATGAAATCTTTGACTAAACAATTCCATTTTTCCAATTTCATCTATGATCAATATGTCCTAAAGAAATCGAAAATTAATGAATCGATTACAATTATAAATATGCATGTAATATATAAAAAAACTATTCTGCTTACTGCATTTGAGTCAAAGACAGGCAATGCTGTTGCTTCAAAATCATTAAGAAACACATGATAATTCCCCACTTTATATTTAGAGTGCTGCGACTGGTTTATCACATTTCTGTTTACAAGTAGTATTGTCTCAGCCAAAAAGGAAATTAAACTTTATATATTTGAGAAATTAATACCAACTCGATTCGTGCCAATGTTGATTTTTCTTCGCGATTTTTCATCAGCACAACATCAAATCCAATCCTGCCACCATTTTGACCTCGAACTTCTTCAGTATAAAATCCATCAAACTTATAACTTTGTTCCTCCATCATCAAAGCTAACTTTTTACATAATGTAGTTTTTCCTATACCTATGGCAGTTCTCATTTTATTCAAAACCATTATAAACTATTTTTATTTACGATACATGATTAGAAGATTAACTAATAAATTTAAAAAAATAAAACAAATACGTTCTTTATTATTATAAAATTACAAATGTTATATGACGGTGATTTAAACGAATATATAATATAAATAATTAAAAAGAAAAATATTAAATATTTTGGACATTGAGGATATATAAAATCTATTAGTAGTGGGTGATTTTTTGAACACCTAGTAATTTTTAAAAATCGCGGACTTACCAGGAGGGCCAGTGAGAAGTACGCGTGAGACACGCAATGCGGCGCCGGTATCCATGCTTCTTGTTTTTCTAAAAGTGTTTAAGTAACAGTTGTGAGTGACACTTGCATATAAACGTAAGAAGATAGTAGGTAATCGAAATAAAAAGAAAAAATATTTTTATTTAATGGGGCTATGTAGTTAAAGATATGTGTATCGATGATATGCATAAGAGATCGAAAGGGAAAGATTGATAATATTACCCACAACGTGGAGTCGTTGAATAGCGATCAGCTGATCGTGCTCAAGTAAGACAATCTGTTCGGGTGGGCTGAAACGCCTTTGTATATGTGGGTACCTACTACCTACATATGTACTTTGGTTGCGTTCAGAAATGCGTTGGTGCGTGAGACGCGCCTCGTGTAGCTTATGTTTGTGTGAGTTTGTGAGGTGTATACTCGGGACACGTCTGTCACAGAATAAATATAAGATCGGCCACGACGAAACTTATAATAGTTACAACCTATAATAATCTCGTAGATTTGATTGCGCCACGAATTTCCCTATTCTATAGGTCTCTCCGGTTTTCTAAGTACGTGAGACAGTCTTAGAATCTTTGAGGTACACGAAGGGTACTTAATCGACGAAGAGAATACGGGCGTTAGTTACAGGATACATGGAAGAAAGGGACGAAGGGTGAAGACGACGGTTCTATCCGTTTTCGTATACGTATCAGTATATGCAAAGAAGAAATGGCTCGTCCTTCCAATTGTAATCCGCTCTCGTATCTCGTCGCAAGACAGGTCGACGACAAAGTCGACTACTGCAAACGCCTCGTTAATGCAAGGTTCGAAAGCTCCGAAAATCTGTTCAGGAAAGATCTTTTATCGCATTATGGATGCGTTAATGCGATTGAATTTTCGAATCAAGGGGATCTATTGGTTTCCGGTAAGAAGTTAACAAATATGTTTGATTTATTTCGTTCTTACATGGCCTATGCCCGTCGATTTAGAAAATTACAGTTCGACGGAAAATTGGAGCCTTTTGATATTTTTAAGTAATTACACGATAGTGCAAAACACGTGTTACTTCCTGCGTATATGTTTCTCTAATGTATTAAATCGATTATTGAAATGAAAATATATTTATTCTTTAAAATTATTTTATTATTAACGTAACAGGTGGTGATGACAGAAGAGTTTTATTATGGAAAGTAGAGCAAGCAATACAAGATGTGGGCAAGCCCACGGTAATGAAAGCTCAACACATTAGTAATATTTTCTGTCTTGGTTACGATAATAGCAAAACAAAAATATTTTCTGCTGGGAATGACGATCAAGTTATTGTTCATGACCTACGAACGTATGAAGCTTCTTCTTTCTTAAACGCTTTTATATATAAGCATATAGAACTAATCGATTATTTATTTCTCAATATAGGGGAGATATTGTGAATTTCTTCCTCCATGAGAAGCCTGTTTATGGACTGTCAGTACATCCACATAATGACAATGTATTTGCAAGCGCCTGCGATGATGGGCGAGTTTTAATTTATGACATACGAGGATTCAGTGCTATGGAAACATTTTGTTTGGCACAGTACAAAACTGCTTTTCACTCTGTAATGTTTAATCCTGCTGAACCTAGGATGCTTGCAACCGCCAATGCTAAAGAAGGAGTTAACATGTGGGATGTAAGGAAACCTTTGAAGTAAGTAAAAAATTCAAATAAAATCATACAAAAATGTTTCGTCAAAATAATAACTTTCTATATTTACAGACCTCTATTACGTTATGGAAATGAAGGTTTAACTGAGGGTTCTATGAATGTTAGATTTAATGCAGCAGGTAATAGATTGTTAGCTTTGAGAAGAAGACTACCCCCTGTACTTTATGCCGTAGACTCTTCTACTCATTTATGTCAATTTGATCATCCTGGATACTATAACAGCTGCACAATGAAATCATGTTGTTTTGCTGGAGATAATGATGAATATGTCCTTTCTGGTAAGTAGTACTGCGATAATCATAAATCTTTCTATACACTTTTTCTGCTGGTATTTACATACATTTCAACTTATAATTTTAAGGTTCTGATGATTTTAATCTGTATATGTGGAAAATTCCTTCTGAGAATGTAGTATGGGTAAATTATGCACATATGGTACTACGTGGTCATAGATCTATTGTTAATCAAGTACGATACAATCAAGCTAGTTGTATTTTTGCTTCATCTGGAGTTGAGAAACTCATTAAGATTTGGAGTCCGTTTCCTCTTGGAAATAATTGCTTAGGTGGATTAAAGGTAATTTATAGAATAATTTTATTATACATGTTGATAGCGTATACCATTGTCTCTATATTTGCATTTTAGAGGGGCGATGGAAAACAAGAGAGGCAAAGGAGAGTATTTACACATGATGAATATATTGGACTAGTATTACGTAGTGGACAATTTATGACACATGATTATAGCCATCAATCAACCAGAGAAGATCCTAGAATGATGGCATTTTTTGATTCACTGGTACAACGTGAGGTTGAAGGCTGGAGTTCTGAAGATATGTCAACATCACCTCAAACCCCTAGTGATTCTGAAAGTAATCTTATAGCTGGACGAGTTTATAGTGCAACAGATTCTGATGGTAAATCCTTATTTCAAATTTTTACATTGAAGTACTAAACAAAAATGATTTTGAATGAAATATTAATTTATTTTCTCATAGACTCTACAGCATCTGACCGTCAATTGATGTTAAGTATTTTGGGGCCAGCAGTAACATTGGCATCTCATGGAACCTCTGGGGGTGTAGCTCCTGAAAGACCATTAGAGTCTCCGAATCGTATAACACGACTTATAGCATATCGTAGAGAAAAACTAATGAGACTTGCAGCTGTAGATTGTGGTGCACCAGCAAATAACGCTTCAGCTACAGCATCAGAACCATCTGCATCAAGTTCTGCTAGTGATGGTGACAATGCACAAGTTAAGTGTAAATCTAAATCAAAATTAAAATTTCTTAAGAGGAAACACAGTAAAATTACTGAGATAAGAAGGGCCGGAATAAAGTGTGCAGTGTTACAAATTAATAGTAACTCTGATAGTGATGAACAACCTGTTGACACAACTCAGCCTAGTACCAGTTCTGGTGTAGTTTCTAGAAGATCACGATATGTTGTGCATATTGAGAGGGATGCAAAACACTCAAATTACAGCAGTAGCAGTTCAGAGGATAATGACATCTCTGGTAAACGTAAGCATTCGAAAACTGATTCTGATACTTCTACAAAAGTACACAGAAGGAAACACAAAAAATGTAAAAGTAACTCAAAAAGTGACATTACCAAAAATAAGAGCAAACGGCAAAAAATTGATTATGATACAAAAAAGAAGAAATCCGACAGAGATTGGAAGCTTTATTTAAATGATGTTAGTAATGCAATAAAAATCCAGAAAGATGGTCCATCAGTGCCAGTGAACAAATCAAGCAAAGTTCCTTCAACTCCTGACAGTGGTATCACGTCAGGAGTATCTACAAGTGAAAAAAATGGTGAACAAGGACAGAAAGATCAAAATGATGCAGAGAGCTCAGATCATGAGCAAAAACTAAAAAATCTAGAATATTTTAGAAAGAAGGTGAATGTAGTAAGAAGGAGCTATCGTATTCGATCAAAGCCTTTATCCCAAACTATTTCAACTACAACTGATTCTTCCGATTAAGCTCCTGTTACCTTCAACTTTTTAATCCCTTTCCTTTTGTACATAATGAATCTGTGATTCCTTGAAGTATATTTTTATAATACTAAGTTCGTTCGCACGCGAATATGACCGGTTTTTTCTATCTTCTTTTAGACTTTATTATTTTTCCGTAATCTTCATATGTATGCTATATTTTATTGGAATCTCTTATCATACAAGACTGTCCCAGAAAAATAAATCTTCTTTCACCATACTTAAAACAATTTTCATTGTGATATATTCGCAATATTTTATAATTGGTACAAAGGATTAAATGAATTTAGTAGTCTCAAATGTTTAAAATTAATTAATAACTGATGTCTCAATTGTTTAGAGAATTCGATTTATTATTATAATATAAACATGTTTGGATATGACCACCCAAATCGTATATAATCGAAACTCCAGCAAAACACCGCCGAGAATTATAGGTAAATTGATGCTACATTAGCTATAATAAGCGACTCAGCTAATGTGTATTGTTGACATGGTTTGTAAGTGTGATGGAAAATAATAAAACAATAAATTGATATACATTTTTTTCTTATATGTTTAGCTTTCAAAACAAGTTAAGAATATTGCATTATTTAATCCTGCATTTATACGTCTTTATTAACTTATAACAAATAAAGGAAAAAATGAGCTAAATTTATGCATTAATTTATTGTCCAATAAATTTGCGTAGTTCTACTTTATTTAATATCAGAATACGATTTTCCCTTTACTTTTAATAGAAAGCATAAATATACGAAACAGATATGGATTAATTTCCTTTATGATGTCATTGTGGTATCTAGATATAAAATACTTCCTTTCTGTGGGCACAAAACCTTAATTATTTCAGTTTTAGAAGTAACGTTCCTTGGTCTTTCATTTTACTAACATCAGTTATTCAAAATGTTATATTTAACTTTATCAACTAAGATTAATATATGGTTTTATAGTTTTACATTTATAATTTCACAGTATAGTATAATAGCATATAATTTGGACATTGATAATGCCAAAATATTTAATATTCCAAAAAGTTTTAGTTATCAACGGGGAAGTTATTTTGGATTTTCCGTTGCCCTTTATACAGATGGCCTAAATTCTGTACTACTTGTAGGTGCTCCCAGAGCAAATACAAGTATAATACAAAATGTAATTGAGCCAGGTACTATATTTCAATGTCCAATTAATGAAACATGTAAGGAATGGATTATTGATAGAAGTGGAAATGATGAAGATAAGCAATATTCAACAATTAATCAAATTGAGGATAATGCATGGATTGGTGCAACAATTGCTGTAGAAAATAAGACTAATCCTACAATTGTGGTATGTTGAAGTTTGTATTTCTTTTTTCATATATTTATCCTTAAAAATTTATAATTACTTAATTAAACTTGTAAATAGGTTTGTGGCCCACGATTGAAATATAATATTGTAAATAAACGCCAATCTAATTGGTTTATGTATGGCATTTGTTATTTGTCATTAATTAACGGTATTAAGTCTTTTGAAAAAGAATCTAAAAGTAAAATTTTATCATTTGTGAGGCTTAGAGAAGCTATTGATACGAAAAGATATGTTTATAATTTTGGCATGAGTCAAGTTGGTTTTTCTATGCATATGACATCCAATGACCTAAAGTGGGACTTAATATTAGGCAGTCCTGGTGTATTTAATTGGAAAGGTATGCCTTTGTTAGTTACAAAATCAGTTGATGGTGAAATGCAAAATATAATTCCATCAATTAAAGATGAGGGAACTATTCGTGCAAATAATTATTTTGGTATGTAACACATTTTCTTTTTACTACTAACTGAATATTTTTATAATATAAATCATTAATAATCAATCATTCTAGTCTGTATTTTATAATATATCAAATTATCATTCCATTATAATTATTAAAAGAAGCAAGAGTAGTAAATTATCATAAAATTAAATGAAATTTTTATAATATTAATATTTCTATTTTCTATAAAAGATGTGCTTACAAAATATTTGGCTTTATATTGATATTGACCAAAATATATTGAACCTATAAATTAAGTGAAATAGTTTGTGTAAAGTATTGTTGGAATATAAAGTAGTAATTTATCATAATTTATTTAGGGTATGCAGTAACATCTGGTTATTTTAGAGAAGGAAAATTGTGGTTTGTTTCTGGTGCTCCAAAGGCTTCATTTATGTTTGGTGCTGTTGTTATATTTACCTTCTCCCATAACGATAATGCAAAATTGGAAATAAAAAGGATTTTGAATGGTGAGCAACATGGTGAATATTTTGGTGCTGCTTTATCATCATGTAATCTTAATGGTGATAATAAAGATGAATTAATTGTTGGAGCACCATATTGGTCAAAAAATATGGATGAAGGTCGCATATATGTCTTCACTGCTCTACATAATGTATGTACATTTTGTAACATCACTGAATTATTACAGAAAAAATACTTTGCTTTGAATATAGTAGTTTGAAATTCCTTTTAAAACCTGATTAAATAAGCCTTCAATTTGTAAATTAGTTTATAGTACGTTAGTATTTAACTTAATACACATACTGATCTCAAACATTGGCGGTAGGAAATTTTTGAAAAACAATCATTTGAAGGAAAAATATCTGGAAGTAGATTTGGATCTACTATAACTTGTCTTGGTGATATTGATTATGATGGCTATGGTGATATTGCTATTGGTGCACCATATGAAGAAGAAAGTGGTGCAATATATATTTTCAATGGCAATAGCAATGGATTACCTAAACATTATAGCCAAAGAATAGTTGGCAAACAATTTGGAAGGAATATCCGTGGATTTGGAATTTCAATTTCCGAACCTCGTGATATAAATGGTGATAAATATCCTGATATTGCAGTTGGAGCTTATTTATCTGAACAAGCAATTTTAATAAAATCAAAACCTGTTATAACGATAACTACAAAATTGTCTTACAATGACAAACAAAAATTATTGAGAAATTCTACATCTTTCCTAATTGATGTGTGCACATATTATGATGGAATAAATACTCCTAAATATCTTCGTAAGTTTATCATTAAATTTATATATATATATATATATAATGAAGTTATACATAATCTGCAATATCATATTTAATAAATGAAATTATATTTAGGAGTTGTTAAATCTTTGAAAATCGATCAAACATATAGAAGAGCTTATTATGGTACAGAAAGAAATACTGATAACATTTATAAATTGTCCGATACTTTATATAAATCTAAAAACTTATGCAGTCAACTTAGGATATATTTAAAGGTAGAATTTTATACAAATGTCTTTTTAAAAAATATTTTTTTAAACTATATTTTATTTTTTAATCTTGTTAGAAAAATATTCAAAATATACTAAATCCAATTGAAATATCTATCTCAACTAGTTTAGAAAAAGACTTAAATTTAAATGACAGTGAGATGAAATCAAACTTTTTCTGTACAACCTGTGTAGCTGTAAATAAATTGTTTTCTAAAACTGAAGATTTAATAAAATTACCATTTGCTGTTGATTGTGGTGACGACAATATTTGTACATCAGATGTAAAGATATCTCTTTCAACAAATTTAAATTCTGGTAACAAATATGTTGTTGGGTCAACATTCATTACCAAACTTAAAATAGATGCTGTTAATTATGGTGAACCTGCATATAAAGCTAAAATATATGTATATATACCAAAAATATTATCATTAGCAAGTATGCCATCTTCATGCATGGAAAGTTTTCACATGAATAATACTTTAGAAGCAATATGTGATCTTGGAAATCCACTTAGAAAAAATGTAAGTGTAATCTGTTAAGTATCAAGAATTTTTCAATAAAGTAACATAATTAATCATTTCTATTAGAAAACATTAACATTAGATTTGGATATGAGTAAAATTCGTTTTGATGTTGATCATGTGGATATATGGACCAATTTTAACACACAAAGTGAACAGAAAGATTCATTCAATAATACACATGTTTTAACTATATATTTTGATGTTGATGTTGACATAGTGATTGCAGGGTTAGTAATGCTAGATTTATTTATTATTATTATTCAGTGACTGATTAGTTATATTTCATGCTTTCTATAACTATATTATCATTTACTAACTACAATTCTTTTTTATTAGGAAAGCACGAGATAATTTATATTCATATTCTGACAATGAGGATGGAAAATTAAACAATATTCAATTTCAACATATTTATGAAATTCAGAAATTTGGAGATAGTCCAATTGATGAAGTTATATTAACAATTAATATCCCAATGTACTGGAAACATTCTACTGGAGATATACAGATTATCAATATAAATGAAACAATTAGTTATCTGGATGGTCAACCATTTTATTGCACACACTTAAATTCTACGCTTTCAACTGCTTTAATTAATATATCTGAAATTTACTTTGCAAATACTGAATTGTATACACAAAAAGGATTTATGATGGATACCAATTTTTCTATAAATTTTCCACCAGAAAACAGGTCAATTTATATTAATTGTACAAATGTTAATGTCAAATGTACATATATTAAATGTGAACTTGGTCCCTTTCTAAGTTCTTCAACCGTTGCAAAACTTTCACTCATATTGGACTTTTACTTATCTGATTTTAAAAGTAAGATTTTTCTTGATATGATGTTAGTATATCTTTAATTTTCAAGATATGTTGAAAAATTTTACTGTTTCTTGTTAATATTTATTACAGCAAAAATGATGGAAGGGAAAGACATAATATTTTTCTTGTCTAGTGGACACGTTAATATTTTAGAATCAAATCATGTTATTCAAAAAATTAGACATAAGTCTGATGATACTATTATTGCTACAATGTTCTTAGGTTCACCAGTAACTCAACACATTGCAATGTGGATTATAGCTTTATCAATTGTCTTAGGAATTTTATTGTTAATACTGTTAACTTTAGCATTATTTAAAATTGGATTCTTTAATCGAAATAGGAAAAAAGAACTTGAAGCATTAAAATCAGAAACAGATGTAAGTTTTCTAAAACATTTTTTCTTATATTATACATAGATATTACATATAATGTATTTGCTACATTACAGAAAAGACATGGGATTACATTGGAAACATGTTCATGAACAGACATTTTTCAGGAAGAATAAATTTATTAATATATAACTTTTATGTTTTGTATACATATATATATATATATGATTTTTATTCTTTGCATAATTAAGAAAAGAAAATAAATAACAACAATTTTTTGTTATCGCATTTGAGTACTATCAGTATCTTTATAAAAATATAATAAATCTTAGAAAATATCAACTTGATTATAAATTTTCAACTACAAAGCTTAAAAAGATTATATTATAAATATTGTTTCATTTTGTTTATAATCTTTACTTATGTTATGTAATATTCTGTGAAAATAATTCGAGCAAATTTATCATAAATAAACAATCTATATACAAAAATATTAATTTCTTTATATATAGCATGAGATTCGAGCAGCTTGTATTATATTCTTTGTGATGCTTTTTATTGAAATATCCTGTGCCAAAAATATATATAAATATATATATAATTAGCTGCCTTTTATGTTAAATATCTCTAACACACAATCACATTGTGCACATATTTGCAATGCTTTAGCTATTATATTTAGAGCAATATAGTTCATTGTATATTGTATATCGATAACAGAGCATAAAACTTTCATTATACATATTGTTTTATATGAATTTTTATCTTAACTTACATTAGTCATCCAAACCTAAGCCTTTTGAAATTTCATCTGCTGTTAATTTATTTCCGGAAACAGGACTATCAGAAGATATAGGAGGTTGCGCAGGTGGTGCAGAACTTGGTGTATAAGCTGGTGGAGGAGTTTGACGATTTTCTTCGTGAGATTTCTGTATGTACAATCATAATTATGTAATCAGATTATAAAATTTACATATTCACAATTTTTAAAATATTATAATTTATACTTACATCTTTATCGTGTTTGGTTAGACCTCCTAAAGCAGAACTAAGAAAGGCTGATCCTATTCCAGATAAAAGATCTGAATTTGATGATTGATTAGAATATCCACCAGAAGGTTGGTAATTTCCATAGCCTCCTGAAGGTTGGTAATTTGGTTGTTGATTTCCACCACCTCCGAGAACACCACCAAGAATAGATCCTAAGGCTCCTGTCAATGGATTACTTGGTTGACTTGGAGGAGGAGGTGGTGGTGCTGCATTATGCCCACTATTACCACCTTAGATAAAATTTAATGTATTAAAATTTACTCATGAAGCATATAAAAATTTTACTTCAAACGCAAAATTATCTGTATTATTTGTTTATCATGATTCACTATAGCCTTTAACATAAATATAGCTTATAATAGATGACATCATCTATGTCATCATCTAACATTCCAACACTCAATCATACAATTACGAACAAATCACTATATTAATATCTTCAGTTTGAAAGATTAAGAAAAGTATTATTTCATAATTTGATCATGTTTTAAGCATAAAATATATCTATATCATACCTAATGCTCCAAGAATAGAGTCTAATACACCACCACCACCACTTGATTGTTGGATGTTGGCAGGATAGCCTTGTTGTGCTTGTGAGTTACTTAAAGCATTGGTCACTAAACTGCTTGCTAAAGCTGCACCAAGAGAACCAAGATTTCCCAAACCACCTTCACTTTCTGTTTTTGATTTAGAAGCATCAGATTTTTCCTGATCATCTTGAACTTCTTTTTTTTTCTAAAAAATTATAAACATAGCATTCATATAACATATGTTATTATTTTTAGTACCTTATACAGATATTATTGCGTGCTATTATTTCCAAAAGATTTGTAATTATTAAATTTATATACACTCATAGCGTGTGCAGCAGCTGCTATGCCTCCTGCTGCAACTAGTCCCCCTATTGCTAATCCAACTTTATCCAAACAACCACTAAATGCTTCTTCTTCTTCAGGCTTCTCATATCCAGGTTGATATCCATATGCTCTTGGAGGATTGTAACCAGGTCCTCCATATACACCAGGAGGAGGTCCATACCCAGGAGCTGGAGGTGGTGGACCATATCCACCTTGTGGTGTTTGCGGACCTATTGTAGGATATAATCCTCCAGGTGCTAAAAAATGACATGGAATTAATTATGCAATTATTTAGTAAGAGTAAAAGAATATAAAATGCTTAATTACGTGGTGGCCCAAAATTAGCAGCAGGTACATCTGGCGTGGGTACAGCTCGAGGAGAGCGAGGTGGATCAATTGGAACGGTCTCATATGTGATAGATTGTACTTCTACGTCTCCATCAATAACCAAATGTGTTACTTTCTCATATGGTAGCCTATGAACAAATTCTGCAAAATGTCTGCCATTTATGGCAATCTTATAACATGGAAAATCACACAAAAGGAGCATCTCAAATTCTTGGCCGGGTTGTATCCACATGGGGCCTTCATTTTCCTCTGGGCCCCAAGTCATCGATACTATATGGTTTCTGGTAATAAATCCTTCTGTGAAACGTGGTGAAACATGAATGGCAATATCATCTCTTGGATTTAATGTAGGTCCCAATTGATAATTTACAGCAAAACGCACAGCACTAGGAGGAACTTTGCCTTGAATTTTTACCATTTTTCCAGGTATTAAGCCGCCTTCAACAGCTCCCACATAAGGAATTGGCTATTAAAATATAAAGGTATTTTTTATTTAAATGTAAAACTTTACAGTTCGGAAATTATGTTTCATTGAGATCATATCAGCAGTGCGAATGCTATGTATATATATATACTATGTATATCCTTTCTGGATCGATGACAATCAACTTCGTCAAATGAAATAACTTTTTAATCGATGTAAATAATACTTACGGGATCCAAAATTGGCTCAAATGACATCTTTATTGTTTAATTGTATTTTATAAGTTTATAATTCAACGCACAATTTTAAAATAGCGAACACTGCGTACACGAAGATATCTTATGACTTGTCTCTCGTGTCTTCTCTTTAAAACATTTCTATTTAGAGTGGTGACGTTTCCAGCTTGAACTGTGCAATGCGGCACAAACTATACTTATGCGATGAAGCTTGAAATATATGAAACATAGTTTCTTTCGCGCATGCATTCTCAAATTCTTTACAGTTACTGTAGTGACGTACAGCTCGTATGATAGTGCCGCAATATAGAAAAGCCGCGAATTCAAACTTCTCTCGCGCAGAAATAAAACAAATCAATCATATTTCTTCATATTTTATTTAAACTGGAAACACGTGCAACCAATTATAAGAATGGCATGACACGATGTAACACATTTACAATATAACCAATAAGTTAGATATTTTTTATAACTCTTATTAGACGATTACAAATATATTTCAATATAGATAATAGCTAGATCGCAAATTTTTCTGCATTTATGAAAAATTTAAAGATGTAGAAACGTACAAGATGCATATTATAATAGAAAGTACATAATGTATGCAACGTATAGTATTCACTGAATTATTTAACGTATGAAATAAATCGCTACACGCCTTTCATTTCTTCAGCTGTGTTTATGAAAATATGAATTTGTTTAAACATCCGCAATAATATCCTAATAACAATTTAAAATAGTCAAAAATAGAAATTAGTCTTAGAGTATGTATAAACAATTTTTAATAATTTATACTACCTACATATATTCATTATTAGTGCTTTATACTAATTGAGTTAATAACTGTGAGATTATTAACCTTCTTTATTTAATCAAAGATTATAAAACAAGTTTTTACATTTTATTCCTCAAGATACAGAAATGTCACGAATTATAATTTTCAATTCTGAGTATCTTTCAGGTATTAGGCTGTAAACATTGTGCGAAACATTTCCACTTTTACGGAGGGCGGCAAGCTATAAACTGTCTCCATTGAAATTATCGCTTAAAGGTTGCGCAATTAATTATTGGAATAGTTACACGCGGGCACACGCACGTATTATCGCCTACGTTCATTTTCGTCCACGCATTGTTTAACACTACAGGAAACTAAATAAACTGTCCATTGAGATATAACAGGTTCAGTGAGGGAAAGAAAGTTTGCGTAGAAAAAGTAAACAGTTAAACGGGAACAAGTTAATAGTGAGCAGAACCGCTGTATCAATGTAAATCAATAAAATCGACGATGAAACACGGAAACATTCTATGCATGGGTCATTTCTTAATCTTAGACCGTCATAAAATTTCAAAGGAACGAAATTTACGCTTATTTTACAATTCCTTGTAACTATAACAATTATTTCAAATTATTATTTGTTTTTAATACAAGATACAGTTACTGTCCTGATGTTATTTCTCAAATAAAAATACCAAAGTAATTAAAACGATCGACTACTGTTTTAAACCGTTATTCTTCATTTTTATCTTAAACGAAATTTGTCCAGGTCTGACTTGCTACTATGTATGGGTGACGAACGTCAATCGGATATGTAAGCAGACGTATTGTGACTACAAGTTGTGCATTTTACGTGATCACTTCCAGGGACCACATACAGGGTGTGCCGCTATGAAACGTATGTGGAGCGTGCGAGGGCTAGGCACAGGCGCACCCACGATAAATAAGATTTAAATGTAACGATTCAACCGAATTATCGTCAATTCTTCTGCGTCACTTTATACAATTTTTACGCTTAATCAATCTTTTCAACAGCTGCCAGTATCCTTTTATTTCGTTGGTGCAACATTTATGCTAATTGCTAAATAGAGCAACAGATGTATAACCGTAAGAAGAAATGAAACATGCGGGTAGCCAAAAAATCAGCCGATTGAAAATTTACTCGTTCTACAATTTGAATACTGGATATACGTATAATTCAATACTCTATGGGAATGTCCTTGTCAGGTCTAACTGGATATCGGGATCAATAAAGGCTTTCCTCTATTTTTACCTACACTTGGCTGTAATTCGATTGATACAGTTCTGATAACCTCTACAATAGAGTAAATACGTTCATTGAAAACAATGTTCGAACATATTAACTTCTAATTAACTTCTTTTGGCAAATAAGTAAACATATTTTTATTTTCATGTTTATACTGATATATAGAAATGATATACAGCGAAGAAATATTTGTTAGAGTTATTTTATTAAGACAGATATTTGTTAAGAGACATAATAATGAAAATATTCTTTCCTGTTGAAGATATTGGTAGGTATAGGACTGAACCAATGCAGGACTCACCGACAAGATCAATAAGCAGCGTAAGCGGACCCTTCTTCGCAAGGCTTTCAATGCTTTCTTATAAACGCCCTTTCATGTTGCCTTTATACGTGTATACTGGTCCTATCCTTACAAAAATCCAGGTGTCTGCTATTGCAAGAGTGGCCTGTACACAACGTACACAGTACATATATATATATATATATATATATATATATATATATGCGAAGTCGTCAACGAGAAATGTTCGTAAGTACGATTGTACCTTGTAAAAGCAACAAATGCGTTGTATATACTTGATTCATAGTGCTAATTTTTATAAAAATATACAGAACTGATACACCTGTTGTGCTTTTTAAAAATATGCATATCTAATCCAACACCCAACATTGGGTATGTGTATAATATTTTACTATTTTATGAATATGTACCATATATAAATTAGGCCTTTATCTAAAAAGGCAATAAAAAATTTAACGCGAAGGTAAGTTATCACTCGACTCGATCGCCAAATCAGTGACTGGTACATCTAAAAAATTTGCAAATCTACCTACGCAACAGTGTAATTTATTTCTCTCTTGTAGGTCCAACAATGTTTTATTATTTGACAGTAGCTGTCGCATTTTTGCGTTTATATAGATGTTCCTTTCGTCGAGTACTATTTGTTACATGTTTTATTTAATACATCCCAGTCGAAGAAGTGGTACGAATATTGGTCTCTAATTTGTTTGGGATTGGAGCTGCGTGCATACAATTTATACGAACGGTTACACGTTTAAGTATTCATACTCTGAAGCACGTATTCCTCTTTCTAGGGTTCTCAGCTGCCGAACAGTAAAAGCGCACACGTGAGCGCGTTGCACTAAATGCAAATAGACCGAAGACCGATCGCTAGTACTGATAGATTATATTTTAAATACTCTACTTTCAATAGTAATTCCCTTTTAAGGATTCAAGTTGGTATCTTTGTTTAAAAAAGACTCGATAAGAAGCTCGTTAAAATTTATCATCGCTTCGAGGACACAGGACCGTTTAGTTTTAATTGTTTGAGCTGTTTCACGTAAACAGGTACATGTTGTAACAGTTTAAATACCTCGCGACAATTCTTTAATAACGTAATTTAAAATGAAAAATTGTTACGTTGTCCAAACTCGATACGATGTAAAACCAACCTTGCCTTAAGCACAGATTAAACAATTGTTGGTGGTAAAAATATAAGACAAGTACAAAGTGACATAAACGATACTGTAAATTACGGTAGCGGTGGTTGCAGTAGCAGCCAGAGGCGAACTGGCTATTGGGCAGTTTAGAAAAATTCCTAATGGGTTGTTAGGGATTTGGGGCTGTTCTACGTAGAATTTGATTAATGAACTAAGAACAGGCGGCCGGTCATGTCGGTAATCTCCCGGTAAAAATTTAAGTCCCAGTCCGCCCCTGGTAGCAGCAGTAGAGGACAGTGGTGGTAGTGGTGCTGCCTAATACTCTTTTCAGCCCTCGGCCGACAGTTCAGCACAGCCCGTAGTCTTTGACGGTTGCACGTCGTTCAATCCGGCACACTTTTATAACCATTGCACATTTCCTACTATCTCATTCAGGTTTTATAAATAATGCGGCGATCCACGGTTTCTTAAACGAACATTTCTCACCTTTCTCGATTCGTATCTCCGTAATTACGATGCAACCAGCTGATTCGTTGAGAAAATTGAACGTGACTGAAAGGATTTTGTGCCAGTGAATCTGAACATGATATTTCAAAGGATTTGACCGAGAAAATGGATTTCCTGCCATGGATTGTTTAAGCGTGCAACAAGAAGAAGTAATGGTGAGGAAATATTTTATAGTTTCTGTACTTATGACGTATGACATTTTGTGCGGGAAATATCAGGCAGGACAAAAATATTATTGTAGAATCATTTTTATCAAGAGATTTAACATTCTGGTTACTTTTATCGTTCGTTTTATGACGATGTGAATAACATACTTATTTTTGAGATTAGCTTTTGATTGCGATAACTTTCCCCTCGTCGTCTTTTCCTTGCTTTTCGTAACAAGGAAACAGATAATTCGGTCGAGTCAAAGGTTGGCTAGAGATAAAGTGGTCTTCTTTGAAAATGTATAACGAAAAAACGACTTTAGATACGAACGCCTTACTTTTGATCTTTGTTCAAAGATTAAAACTGCTATAAATGTCGATGCAACATCTTTATTCATCGTAATATTGAAGATAAGGAGACGAATACGCGTAAACATTTCCTTATTAATAGACGGCGGATGTTTATGAATTTATAAAAATTTGAAATATGCAAAAATGTATAGAACGCATATAATGTGCAAGAACATTTCTTTAACGATGTACACAAAAATTTAGATTTACATAAACATTCGCAGTTTACTTGTTAATCGTGTCTGCTTGAATACATACTCCAACATTAATGATTAATTAAAACAAGATATGATTTCGTCCCTGAACTATCGAAAATTCGAACTTTCTTCATTTACAACTTTCGTAAAAGTCAAAATCTTTGTTAGGACGATTTATACTTTGTTGCCTTCGTTCATTCAACGTTTTCTTAGAAAAGTATGAATTACGGATGAACTGATCTTGTTAGCTACCAATCTGTATATAAACGTAAAAGATTCGGTATTACGTAGCTCACTCTATCTAATATCTTTCCTGGAAACGTTCACTGCAACCGTACGAAATGCACGAAAAATGGAAAAGTCCACCTACGCTTAATTTGAACCCTGCCAATGATACTTGTTTCCTGGCGGCGAGAGGTCGCGCTGTAAAATTGCAACATTAATGCACTTTTATAACCAACCTTGACTCTATGTCGTTCAATATTCTCGTCGTTATTCTTACACTACACTCGGTTCGCGTCTTCTTCTTCTTCAGAGTCTTCCTCGGAGTCTCCAGAAATGACGTAATTGCTCAAGTAGATAAACCGTGTCCGCTTTCTGTCATATCGCGTTCAATACCTTAATTAACTTTACGTTTTACGTCTTCGACGGTTTCGGGGCCAATGTTCACTCGATATCGATGTTTTTCTTCGATCGTTAGGAAAAACAGGAACAAAATGTCGCTCTTGAAACGAGGACGCAATTAACAGGAAGACATTCGGCGATGCCACCTTGATTCAAAAAGCCAAGACGTCCGTGTTTCGCGTACAGGGCCCTTAATTGAGCTTAATTAACGATTGTCCGTCTTTGTCATCGGGCCGTGACTCACAGCGAATGTAACTTCTCGTACTTGTCTCGTTTTTTCCTTCACGCTATTCTTTTACTTGCACTCGGTAATTTTTCTTATGTTACTTCTTTTATCAAAGTTGCACGTCTCCTAACAAGCTTTGATATTAGAAATACCGCTGAGTCAGCGGTGCTGACCGTACTTAAATATTAAGACGCTTGTTGCACGTATTTAGCACAATTTTAATGCCTTTCGCTGCTCTTGTTTCCCAACAATTTTTTTTATATCAGACTGTGAATTTTTGTGCAACTATGGAAAACTTAAAGGCACATGCAAAAATGCGCATAGTGCGCATAATGCGGGCAAATCTACAAAGTACGCGAGTAGAATACTCGTTGTAATATACGCACAGCAAGTGGAACGATTGTCTCCGATACAGATTTCGTTTTTCCAATTGTATTCGTGAAAATAGTAATAATTAAATATAATACCGAAAATAGAGTACTCGACGTACGATATAATATTCATAGAATAAGTTGTTGTATTCATGGGAATGTAAATGTCCACCAACATCCGCAGTCTATCTATTAGAAATCTGCCATTTCATTCGCGTATACGCTTCGTAAAATATGCAAATGTAAATGTAATAAGGTCGATAAAGGAACATTTGTTGGGATTTATCGTTAATTGCAACGAACAGGCAGGTGTCCTAATATAACTGGCATCGAATAAACATTTATAGATCCCCTGCGAATTTTTTAACCAAATCTACCGCTTAATTCGCTTCAGCAGTGTTGTCCATTCGATCGAACATAGCGAATACGGGAAAATATGAGGTTACACAAATAGATACGGGTATTTTGTCCGGATAACACGGATCGTTTCGTTTGTTTGAATCTTTTCGTTTATAGGTGTACTGGACTATTTTATCGCCATCCTGTTTGCATCAAAATACGCAGATTCGAAAGCTATAAATAATTTTTGGAAACACCTGAATTGCTTCTATCATACTTTTACTGGTTTAATGTTTCTATGGTCGGTTCGTTAATTATTTCTTCGTTTATACGAAACGAACACCATCTGCTATTTATATTAGAATAATTTATAGCGATCGTTCGCGTTACTTTTCTACCTAAGTTGACGTAAGTTGGCGAGCACAAGAGGGTGGCGAGGGATGAATCACTCCCGAAATGAAATGAATCGCACGATCGATATTAAAACCACTGGTTTCAGAGCGGAACATATATTTTCTGTGCAACTTACGACATTAAAATACGACTACCCTAGCTTGAGCAACAGATGCGAGGATAAAATAACGTAATTACACGATTTGGCCATCGATCTCTACGTCTATAACGTTTTCGCGATAATCGAACGAGATATTATTACTTTATTTTACTTTTCCATTACTTGTTATTAAATTTCTTTACGCATAGTTTTCTTTACGACATAGTTTCAGTGAATAGTTTTCTTAATAATAAAAGATAGACGATAGAACTTTTCAATTAGCTAATAATTATCTCATTAGGAGGAGTATGTCGTTGAACATGCTTGCATGTTTTCACAGCATCGTACTATTCAATAACGCAGCGGAAACAATTGCTTGACGCAACGATTATACACTCGGGAGAATATTTAGAATGTACACCTTGATAAAACTCGTATTAGGTACAAAGAGACCCTTTTAAAACTCACCTTGGATGACGATAATACGACAATCGTTATCGTTCATATGGCACTGTCCCACCGGTATTCTTATCCCGTAATCTTGCATATACTTCCGGTTGCGACAGTCATTATACTATGCGTATGGAATAAGTCTGGGTAATAAAGAAAAGGTATAAAAACCGTGGACAATGGAGCGCAATTAAAAGCATAAAACCGCAGAAGATTAAAATGAGATATCTTGCGAGTAGCGATTGAAATAATTATATAATTGATTCGCAGCTTCAACAACCCGAATATCGTTATACATTCGGTAAACAATATTACGAAAGATTCCCAAATAATCACAAATTGTTTATTTCTCTTTACGATTGTAAAACAGGAGAATTTTACAGAGATACGTCGCAATTATTTTGAAATGATCGTGTGATTAATTCGTCGTAGCTTAAGAGAATTTGCCAAATGTTTAACCTATGGACGTTGATCGAAGAAGAGTGCTCGTAGGAAACACCGCGAGCGCGAAAATTGAAAATCTTCGGTCTTTCGATGGAAAATGTTCCACGAGTGAGAATAGAGTTTAAGCTGAATTTCTCTTCCCAAATAGATCAATTTCGAGCGCCAGATGAAAGCGGAACTCGTGTAAGAACCCCGGAATCTCGATGATCGTCGAAGATGTCGAAGAAGAGGCGTTAGCATGAGCCACACCGCTGCATTGAGAATACTCACGCTGATCCTGATCCTCGGTGGTCTCGAGTCGATCACAGTGGTGAACCACCATCCGGACGAGGAATACTTCCTCGAGCACGAGGTCCTCTACGAGGAGGCAATTACGGAGGCGAAGAAGCTGCAGCTGTATCCTGGTAGGAAATTTACGCGTTTCGCTCTCGATACTAAAAGCGTTACACATGCCAAGCCCCTTGTCCGACTTCATTCTAACGTCTGGTCTATAAAGCATCTTTACGAAGCACCGAAATCTATTTATCTTTCCTCCGAGAATAACCTTCCTTTGATCCGTTTAAACGGATACTTGGGCCACGTCCACCTACCGCGAATTAACTCGACGAATCTTCTCGTTTTTCTTAATTTCACCTTTGCGTTGCCACTTTGCAGCCGGCACGGACAAGAAAGGTATTCGATCGATTGGAACGATCGTCGTTCTAATTTAGGCTGAGCACGCTTGCCGCATGCCAGGATCCAAAGGCCACCGTCTTCCTTGATACGATCGTTACCTGAAAATAATTGCCCGACAGGCAGGAACGAACAGATCTTGCGTTTTTCAAACGTAACCACCGCGTATAGTCAACAGGAAATAGAAACCAAGGTTACTCGGTTTTGTTTGACAATTTCAGCTAGCCAGCGATTTGTAACGATACACAGGATTCTGAGAAAAGTTGTATCTCCGATGGTTCGGCGAAGTAATCCTTGCATAAATAGATCTCTGTGATTTTTGATTTGCGCGCAACCACCGATTTTCCCGTTACTCGCTGCGTCGGCTCCTTTCTTTTATTTCATTTACGCTATTTTAAGTAAGTTATTCTTGTGGCAGCGATTTACTTTATCTTATTTCGCGATGTTTTCTAAGCGTTCTGTAATTTATTACGAACGACGTAAAACGAAATATTCGTACCCGGTAGGATTGATAAACGATAATGAACGTTTTAGGTGACATAACGTCGGTATAGCGTTCAACATCCACGACATAATTTCAAACCAGTTGCATAAAACCTCGAGGCGCCAATTAACGCGAATTACACTCGTACTCCCTCGATTTCACGCGATTATCGTCTGTTTTAATAACAGCTCTACGAAACCAGCATAATGAAATGTAACTCTCAATCGGTCGTACAAAATTGTTATTTCTTATTTCAAGGAACACGGTGTCCTTACTGCAGCGTAATAGAAGGTTACGAGCTCTGTGTTATTCTTCCAATTCGCTAGAACGTGATTACTCGCTTGACGGTAGTAGCAACGGCAGCAGCTTTCGATTACTATTCGATTTTAATATTCATTTTTTGATCTACATTAACTGATACGAATTATACGTTGCGATTAATTTAGAGATTGAAGTTTTAATTAGTGGCACGAATAGATGAAACGTTTCATCGTATAGGAGGAATATTATATTTTGATGAATTCCACAGGTCCTATCCCAGGATGCAAGCCCTGCACGAGGTCGGAGATGACTTACTGCAAAGATGGAAGCGTGATAAATGACCACTGTTGTTGCGATGGCGGCTTCAACGGTGAGTAAAATTTATAACAACGATAAAAAGCAGAATATTCGATATCGATGTTTTCTTATTAGTCTTTCACAGCGAGTCAATAATTATAGCAATAATCTTAACAACGATACGATAACGAAATAATTTTCACATCGAGATCTATTATTTTACAAATCGTTGTCGTTCGTGGGATTTTACATTATGCGTTTCGCACGAATCGTTGCAAAGATTTTTTAAGAAGCTTCGTCATTCGTTATTTCTTGTGCCGAGCACGATACGTATACGATAGGTAGGTACATGCGTTAAAAAATGTTTGAATCGAAAGGATCTTTCAGAAATTCTCGCAATTCAGACTCTGAGGTTCGTTTCTGTTTCAATTTTCTATCGTAAACATTTCTGTGACGCATTGCCGTCATACGAAACTTTCTATATTGCACAGTACGCTGCGTTTAATGTCGCAATAAATATAGAAAATGGAACGATCACGTTGATTTCTCATCAGTTTCGCTTTTTTTTTTCAATTACATCGCTCGTATTTTAGGCTCGTCCTTCGTCGATTTACGTGCATATAAGAATCGGCTGAAAAACGACAATCGCGTGCAGACAATTCGTGCGTGAAGAATTGACCGTGCAAATGCTGGTGGCTTGATTGCGCAACTCTTCGCGGAATTTTCGAGCCATGATAACAGACCCTGAAATCGTCGTAATACTTGCAATTTCTACGACGGTGTAATATATAAAAATTGCAATAACTGCAGTATAATTCCAATTAGAAAATACGAGCGAAATGAAATCAAAATCCAACAGCACGAGATGCACGTTAGTTTCGTAGGTAGCGAATATAAGTATTGATAATATTTATTCTTAACAAACACGATAAGACGCGTTAAAGTATGGCTGATATGTAAGCGAAGATGTTGATGGATGGCAAGTTTCCGCAGAACTTGGCCAAGTCGTTCCCTGCGTGTGAGAGTGACGCGTGAATTCGTGAAACACCTTCGAATCCAGCTGAACGGAAGGACGATCACCTGTTCAGGAAATCATCGTTGTTCGTTCGTAACGATTGTTCGTCGTAACGATCCATCCTTGCCAGACACGCGCTTCTAAATATGCTGAGGCGCGCAGGGTGGTTACACATACCAGGTGATTCACGCCAAACGACCGGCCGTTAACAGGGACACTTAGGTATTCCGCGCATCCGTCCTCCCAACTCTTTAGTTATCGGCCGTTCACCTCTAACACCATTTGCTCGAATTTCTAATTAGCATAGTTTCTCCGATGACCTTGCTTCGCACACATTCGCGAACGCCTAATTCGTCTGCTTGAAGTCAGTTCACCTTTCTGTCCATCTCTGTCGTTACATTCGTTGCCTTCTTATAAAATTGTAATTGGTAACTGGTAGATTGCAGATATTTCTGCCAATTGGTATATTTTTGCGAATAACTTGTTAGAACAGACGATTACGTTGTATTTGCTTTTTTCAAAATACATTTATACTTGCAATTAAGCGTCTGGTACGGAAACACGTGCAGTATATCGTCTTCGAAAAGGTGTACGCAAAGGGGAAAAATATCAAAAGATAGATTATCGAGTATTTGTTGTAAATTAGTCGATGGATAAATTTCAAGTACTTTGAGAAGCGAATAGGTATTCAAATAGTTATCTTCACGGTTAAATGCTTTACCGTGTCTCGAAAGACGACGAAGATAATTAACCGTTATATCGCTGAAACACACTTTAGCGAAACGCTGACAATAAAATGTGTGTCATACTAAAAATAAACGAATACGTAAAAAGATCATTTATTTTATATTACACAGGGCGTATCGTAACACGTGGCACCCGCTTCAGTACTGGACACGAGGTACAAAAGCAACGAAGAAAGTTCATACAAACACGCGCCGCTCCATCCGATCTCGTTCGAAAGCTACGTCGCTTCGAATTTATATATTTACATATAAGTTACGTTATTTTATATTTTACATTCAAAGGCATTTTCGTGTTCCAATAATCCGTAACTGCTTATCTTCGTAGAAGCTGCTCGAGATGGCTATCCTCGGTCTGTGTTATTCGACGCAAATCTGGAATTTTTGAAAGATTGGGAAATTCTTTCACACGACGATTGCAAGCTTGCATACGGATGAATATGAATATAAGAGAATATACAGACGAATATTCTCACATACGCAATGATATATGCACGGTATATACAGTGTATACACAACGAATACACATATGAAGCCAAGCAGTTGCGAATTATCGAAACACAAAAGTGCCTGAAACTTTGAAACAAGCTCAGATGGGACGCGTGTTCGTACGAACTTTTTTTTATTGTTATTTTATAAATAATAAACATTTTTTTAGTCAAAGTACAAAGTAAACAACGCGAACGATTTCCGTGCAAATTGCAAGCAATTCTGTAACGTTTCGTTTGTTATAATAGCCTGACCACGGTGTTCGCCGTTAATGCTCGTCGAGTGTACACGAATGGCAACGGCCACGGTAGCAATAAAATTGCGTCGCTGCACGCATCGTGTGCACGAATCGAATACACGAGTCCATTTCGATCAGTCTTATGAATCACACGTTCTTCTTTGTCCATTTCTAATCAACCGATTCGATTACGCAGAAGTTACAATACGGTAAATAAGAGTATGCTAAAAGTAAAGAAAAATCTGAATTTCGTGAGGTATTTCTTAAGTCGAATTTCGAATTTTAGTTATTGCAGTCAAAAGAGCGGCCGAGCGGCGGTTATAAAATATATAAATAATCCTATGGGAATTAAAGTTAGTAACCATAGTAATTATGAAATATTAGTAATAGTAATTATATTAAAATGATTGTACAGGGAAAAGACGTTCAAAATGTTGATTTCTACAACATATTCAAAGATTATTGAAATCGGTGAGGTGGCCGAGATATCGATGATTACCAACATATACATATATACTGCGAATAAAAGATACAACTTCCTATTTAAAAAATGAACTTGAGCTTGAAATTCCTCCTCTGCTACTGCAGCTAAAGGAAAGTTATTCGTACAATTGCTTGTCGCGTCAAACAGCTTTCGTAGGAACTATCTTTTCTTCAATATCTTTCATTCTTAATGACTGGTAAGATATTGCAGCGATATTCCACTTGAAAGATACCATCCTGTGTATAATCCTTTTAAATTGATCATAAGGTTTCTCTGATTCATCGAAAGTCTGTTCCTGACACTCATCAGCCTATTGTTTCAGAGGTATTCCCCTTCGTGAAGCACACTTGTCGCGTGGGGCCAGAAGAATGCGAAGTACAAGCCGGAGACTGTGCTGAATACGCGAGGCTACGGGAATGCTGCTGTCATTCCTACTTAGCTTCTGTATGTAAGTACTATTTCTCCGCTTATGTATTATGGTGAAACGTATTGTCGAGCTAGACGTCGTTGCGTAAGCGCGAGTAATCTAATATCTTCTGTTCGAGATGAGCACGGAGCTGAAATTAGCGTAATTCTATAATATAATTAATGAAAGAGCAGAGAAGGAAAGATCGTTTTTCTCACAGGGAAGGTACAGTGCCGTGAGTATAATGTACAATGCCGCGATAAACTCAATCCTGTTTTTAGATGCTCGAAATAGTATTAAAAGAAAAATTGGCAAAATCGTTTATGTAATTTCATATCACAATGTAAAGTTACAGTACTAGTGAAATAATAGTAACTGATATAAACGTATTATAATACAACAAACAAAGATCCGCTTTCGATCTTCTACAGTCTGGAAGAAATGAAATTTTAAACTTGCGTTTTTGCCTGTGAAAAGATACAAATCCAACGTTCACTTTGTCTCATCCACGTTTTCTCTTTATGTTTCAATTCGGAAAATCTTCTTGCTAGAATTTCCCGCAGATTCTCGATCCCGAGTGCCGTCTCCTGATTTCCCATAGCGTTCAATTTACTCTCTAAAAAAACGCGGTGAATGTGTCTGAGTCTATAATTATTCACGGCACTGTATATTCTTTCAGATAAAAATTAAAAATTTGAGAAAACGACCCGTTATTAATTGGACTGCACAGCTTTATGCGTTTGTGGGAAATTCGAAGGTGCAAAACTGCACCGGACGCGTAACTTTATCCGAATTGTTACATAATTCTTAAAATCTGTTCCTACATCGATATAACTGACAACTGTGTTTTTTTTTCAGGGAAATACCTGGCGAACGACGCGGTATCACCGACGAACATACACTTTATAAAGTTCCTGGCGATATTAACGGTGCTCAGGTTGCTCTTATAGCCGACCTAAAATTGACAGTACACATTTAATACCAAATATTTTGTATAGGACGAGTTATTTTAATAAATTATTTTTCCATCGGCACGGGAGAAACTTAGCGGCCAACAGACGTTTCTAACACGCGACAACGAAGTGAAATTCCTAATAATTTGATAAACAATTTTTGCGACTTCACCTGTACATACGAGAAAGTATAATTGTACAAATAATGAACATTGTCCGACGGCGACATTTGTATTTTAATGGATGAAATGCAACAAACTATGTACAAACGTGTACCTAAGAGCCTGTTTCAACCTCATCCTCTTCTTTTCTTACGGATGTGATGCAATATCGCTTAAACGATGGTTGCCTAACTGTAAACATTATCGGGACAAAACGATTGCACGTAGAAATTTACCAAATCGAACTGTTGCAACATTACCGGTTCTCGAGAGTAAAACAAACGATTTCCCATAAAACGAACTCGTTGGAAGAAATGAAAGACGAATGCTATTGAACAATCTTGATACACTACAAGTTGCACGAAACTTTGATACGTACTTCTGCTCATCCTGTACAATGTACGAAATACGTGATCATCGTCTGACAATTTCCTAGCAGCGGCGAACAAGGACAATTAATAGTACTCTCGATATACGGGCGAAACCAAAATCTTCTTTTCTACGTCGTCGAATGTAGCGGCGCCGGATGACAGCGTCTTTCTTATCGCTCGACATTTTAATAACGGGACAAAATGTATCATTACTGCGCTCTACGTACGCTAGACACCGGCGTAAAGACGCTCGCTGGAAGGTGAGTCTGCATTTTTGGCGATTGACAATTGCGAAATTAAACCGGATCCGTGCAATTCGACTTTCTAGCAAATCCATCTGTGTCCCTGACGCGCCTCCGCTCGCGGTTTCGTCGTTATTCTCTCTCAAAATTCGCTCTACCTCTAGGCACACTATCGAAATGTCAATTTAGAATAGAAAATACAGGTTGCAACAGATTCCGAGGAAAATTATCAAAGATGTGCCTCGGTGTTGGTCGAAGATTCTCTTAGCCAGCGATCTCGTTTCCCCGTGTTCTTTTTTTTTCGTATCAGCTTAGGAAGAGAGGAAGATCTGGATCTGTTACGAGTAACGGGTACTGGTCGACCGTATTTAAGCGATCCTCCCGTAAGCAAGCGGAGCTGCGTGCGTGTAAATAAAGGTTGCGTGGGTTTTAAAAAGAAATCGAAGTAGAATCTACGCTTATTTCATCGACTCAGTCTCTGTCCGTGTTCGAAAGCGTTAGACGAAAGTGTGACCAGACGATTTCAATTGAAAAACATGCATATCCTCACGGTGATATTCGCCGGCATTGTGTTGCTACTATCCCACGTTGCTACCGCATCGAGTAAGTACCACGAATTGACATGAAAAATTTTCCTTATCGAAGTCGAATGTATCTACTTTTATCGATTGTTCGCAGCTGTATCAATCAGTATAATAGATTATTAGTAGACAGTGGATTTTTCTACATTTATAGGAAATTCGAAAGTGCACAATTGCACAGGGTGTATATAAGATGAGAAAATATCCAGCTTGTCTTTTTTCCCGAACGTATTTCTTGGGAGCGTAAAGATTGTAACGGTTCAAAGATTTTTTTTTATTTCCAATCGGTTATTAAAATATAGTTGTTTTGTTTCAAAGTTCAATTCGTTCAGATTTCCTAAACCATTCGTTAGTTATCAAGTTTGTACAGTTTAAAATTTACGAAGGAAACCGTCGGTAACATTTTATTAACAACAGATGGTAAAATAGTAGGTTTCATCCGAAACACTTTTTTATCTGGTGTGAAACATTCTCGTTTTAATATTAAAAATTGTTTCAGCAATTTGTTATAATTTCAATGTTAAAGTATCGATATTTAATACTTAACGAATTATTTATATTTTTGATAATATATATTTTTTTTCATTACTCACCTCGGTAAGACGAGCAGAGCGGCATAGCAGATAGCCAACTGAAAGGGGCGAAATTGGCATTATCAGCCACTTCATCGTTACAAACAGAAACGTATCAAGACAGCATCAAATATTACAATTTCCCAATCGACGATACGTATAGACCGCTTCAGAACAAGTAAGCATATAGTTTTTGTAATTATACGTACATTTTTTTTAAATTTCCTAAACAAAATTTTTTCTTAGTTTCCTATTACAATTTTCCAAACTATAACTCGTTTCAAAAAATATTTCAAATAAAACTCCTTATGATCTTACACTACGATCTTCTGTTACTAAGAATTGTCTTTATTTTCCAGGAAATGTCCATTATGTGACAGCTCGGTCTATCCCTATTGCGGAGAAAAATTGTTGCACGACGCGTGTTGCTGCACCGATCCCTATACTCATGACTTACCCTATCAATGTAAATTAGCAGATTGCCGATTTTTGCACGCAAATAGTTGCAGGGAACATCGATTAATCGCAACCTGTTGCTGCAGTGATGATTATCGGTTTTTATTGAAAAGTTTCCCTACCGCTTAACGAGTGTTAACTGGCAAGCAAATTATGCAAAATCCGCCTAATTATTTTCACTATTTTATATCATAACATAGTACAATAAAAAAGAAAAATATTGTTAACAAGAGAAAATGAGTGAAATCGTCATAAACTATTAAGTTACGCGACGTCTAAAATTGTTAAGAATTCATTGTGATGTTCATATCTAGAAATACCTAAGAGAAATTAATTCACCTTAATTAATTTTTTCTTTCCTATGCAAAAAGGGGTTACTTATTGTATAAAGAGACTAACTCAACAGGTTAAATATGATACATGCGGTATTTCACATCGTTATTCCAACATTAACAGGATA
This sequence comes from Bombus confusus, assembly GCA_014737475.1. Taxonomy (NCBI): domain Eukaryota; kingdom Metazoa; phylum Arthropoda; class Insecta; order Hymenoptera; family Apidae; genus Bombus; species Bombus confusus. The sequence continues at coordinate 2,252 of JACXIV010000029.1, read as the reverse complement.
GAACAGTTTCGAAACATTACCGACTTGCCAAATAATTAGTGTATGTCTTACACGAGGTACAGAATAGAGGTGACATTTGTGACCTCAACCTACCAACGTTTTACTGTTTTACCGACATAACTAACAATTTTTCTATCTACCGCTTTTCTGTATTTGACACGCGAAGCTCAGATATACGAACGCGAGTTCTATCGGCCCTGCGATATCACTAGGCCACCTGTCCTCGTTTTTACTTTGCGAAATCTCTCGTTACCAATTCGTAAAATTATCATTGTATTATATAAGTATGTTTCGTAGCATTTAAGGTTTGTAACAATTGTATCAGTCCTACATGCCTTGTTATTGAATATAAGCTTTCGAATACAAGTTCTTATTAATATTTAAATTTCATTTTGCCATTGACCAAGTAGAGACAAAACAATATTATTGATTCGGTGCTCGCGAATTTGTGTTACAGAAACGATTCATCCATCAACCGCAACTATTGGTCGATACAGCAGTGAGCGCAATAGCATGATGTTGACTTAAAGCATCTGTAGATAGATGGCACCACATGGTTTGTCGACAGTGACTTGGAGCATCTGTGGATAGATGGCACCGCATGGTTTGTCGACAGCGACATGGAGCATATGAAGATAGATGGCACCACATGGTTTGTCGACAGTGACTTGAAGCATCTGTGGATAGATGGCACCGCATGGTTTGTCGACAGCGACTTGGAGCATATGAAGATAGATGGCACCACATGGTTTGTCCACAGCGACATGGAGCATATGAAGATAAATGGCACCGCATGGTTTGTCGACAGTGACTTGGAGCATCTGCGGATAGATGGCACCACATGGTTTGTCGACAGTGACTTGGAGCATCTGTGGATAGATGGCACCGCATGGTTTGTCCGTAGACACAAAATGGAAGATTGTGCGACAAGGACAGACTAAACAAACGATTCTAGACAGAGAGGGTGGTAGTGTGCAATAAGGATAGATGCGCATCTGGCGTTCAAAGAAAGAAGTAGTTTGCGACATTGGCAAGTATATAAATCAATTGCAATTGTGTAAATGAACGCTTTTTTTGCAATCGTGTCATCCTAATTAGACCCTGAGCTTTTTCCCTATACTCCTTTTAAGCGTAAAAAGCGTAATTGAAGATTCGTAAACTATACTCAGTAGATCAAAGCAATAACTGGTACAGACGTTGATTGTTAAACAATTACAGTACCTTCAATAATACAAAACAAATTTACTTTTTATTAACATTATTGAAAAAAATTACAGCACTCCCAGGATTCAACTCCTTATATTGTAAAATAAGTGAAACTAATACTTCTTCTGTGTGTTACAGGATTGCTTTTGGTGCAACATCAGGATACCTCAACAGGATGCGCTAAATCTTCGCCGCATTAACAAAATCATCACCACGACAGCAAAATCTTCATCAGAACGTCAACAACATCGATAATAGTTAACGCTAAATAATTGTAATTACTTATAAATCAATATATTCCGAGTTTTATAATTATGTTTAAGACCTACTAATGTATTTAAATCGTAACAAGCTATATATTGTTAGATATAAGTTACTTTAACTAATTCCTACAATACTATATGTTATGCAGATACTTAAGCACGAGAATGACTAAAAAATTAAGTACAAGTGTAAAGATCAATGTATAACTCTTCAAATTCAATCAATAAATAGCTTTTTTAAAGGGAATTTGAACGTCTTATTATATGCCCTCAACTCTGTCCACCTCCGATCCCTCTTCCTTGTCACTTTCACAAATTAGAATAAGTAAAACAAAAATTCCTGGAAAATGACGTCATTTCCAAGAATCGCCAAATTCGTGCCACCTCTTTTGGTATCATGTTCTCCTGATACCAAATTTTCGAAAAATCTGGTCGGGACATCGAAAATTTAAGTTTCAGCAAATTCCTGGAATTTGACGTCATTTCCAAGAATCGTGTGGCTTGAAATACCTCCTATGACGTCATGTTCTCCTGATACAAAATCGCAAAATCAGCCGGAAATTTTGATCAAAATTTCAAAAATACCGTGCCGAAAAATTCCAGGAATTTGACGTCATTTCCAAGAATCGTGTGGCTTGAAATACCTCCTATGACGTCATGTTCTCCTGATACAAAATCGCAAAATCAGCCGGAAATTTTGATCAAAATTTCAAAAATCCCGTGCCGAAAAATTCCAGGAATTTGACGTCATTTCCAAGAATCGTGTGGCTTGAAATACCTCCT